>JANSTP010027902.1:0-15001 GCA_025330745.1 Cladonema radiatum
ATTATTTCATAGAAAGTGAAACCATGTACGGAAGAAAAAAACTCACATGTTTTTTTAATTCATTGCTTCATGTCCAACACTCTTTAATTTACCAAAGAGTGTTTTCTAAAATTATAAAAAAAGGGAAAAAAAAACAAAGAGTTATTGGAATAAGTATATTACCTTGTACCGGGGAAAGTAGATAAATCACGAAAAACTACTTTTGCCAGGCAACCCACTTACCCGGGCTATCGATGTTTCTTAAAATCGTGATCTGTAGCCTGATAAAAATGATTTTCTTTTACAATATCTTTAAAGAATCAACTCTTAAAGCATAAGGGTCTAGATTGTTAAAATTCATTCATTCCACATTTTGTTCCAACCTCGTTCCCAGGATTTCTTTCTCTGTGTAAGTCAAAATGCTTTTAAAGCAAAGAATTCCTGCGAACAAGCTTGATTTTGATCGGTCTATAAAATTCTGAATTTGTTTTTACTCTGACTGAAAATTCCATGATGTTTACATTTCTTACATAAACGCATCGCTAGCCTGACACTTGAACTGTGGCTCGATAAACCTTGTACATATAGACTTTACGAAGACGAAAGATGTCAAGAAATGAACTGAAATGAATTGAACAAGATTTCCTCAACTCGACAGAAATATAAAATGTCATTTTACAAAAATCTTCTTCATGTGCTCTTATTCATGAAGGATTTATATTTTTATAAAAGATGCAAGCCTAGACGCTCCTAATACTGCACTCTTCTCATGTAGGAAAAGTATGCAATGCTTTTTGTCAGCAGTTTCATTCACAATCTGTCAACATGGACTAGAACTAGTCTAGCTAAAATCTCACCTTTCTATTCCGCTCTTTATTTTTTTCTTTTTGATTCGTTTGTCGATCTTTCCCATGTGAGCAATCTAATTCACGAGCACCATTTACGATAAAGGGCATCCCATTAAAGGATCTTTGTTTGATATTAGGCGATTTATCTTCAAATAAAACTTTGTGTCTTGTGATGTTAAAGTCTAGATTGAAAGAAATTTTAGAAACAGATTGTAAACAGTGGCTTGCAAATACTATAACATCTGTTGTAAATAACAAACTACCTGGTGAAGCAAAAGATAAATCCGATTTATAAACGGAATATTTAGTCTGAGTGGATATTTCATATGTACGTAGATTTTCGTTGGCTTCCACGATTGAATCAACACAGCAGTCTAAAAGAAATTTTATTCGTATTGTTTAGTCGCTCTTACTCTGAAAAGACTGCATTTGAATTAGTCGAAATAACTTTAAAGAGTCATTATCCCAATAGCCCCCTTCACTCTGGTAAATTTTCTCTATAGCAATGATTTGATTTTTATTTTGTTAGGAACATTAGTATCGCTAGCTAAAACAGTGCCTTTGTTCCTGAACATATCTGAATTTTGTATATTTTGACAAAAATTAGCTACTAGTCCAGTCGTTTTAGTTTTTGACCTGGAACAAAATCATGCCAAGCTGAATTTTGGCAAAAAGCTTCTCTTTGATATGTAGAATCTCCAATAAAACAGCCCCATGAATTCTCCTTGAGGAAATTAAAATATCCGCCATTTTTAACTCTTTCCGTACCTCGTATTTTTGGGGTTTTTTTGGGTAAGGGAATTGAATCGCTTATTGTGAGCCTTGTGTAAACAGATTTCTTACAATATTGCATACACATACACTATGCATAATAGTCTTCAAAAAAAATTAGTTTTCAAAATTTTTCACTTTGTCAAAAATTCAAAGTGGTAGCAATTATGACGTCAGAAGATAATAAAAATGCAAGTTTTTTTTGGTAAAATTTATTCTATCTCAAAATCTAACAAAAATTGGCCTTCTTGCTAAAGCTATGAAAGGAAGGAAATTTATCAGAGAATAACCACAAAAAATTTCACAAAAAGAAATCAAACAGACAAAGTAAAATCAAGAGTCAAAAATTCCTCATTTTTTGCGAAAAATTAATGAAATTTTTCAGTAAACTAGAAAACAAAAAACTAAAATAGTTTTTATTAATTGCTACCATTACCTATCAATATATTATATATACATTGTCACTAGCTTTTTAACTTCGTGACTGACCATTATTTATTTTGATGACATTGTGCTGAATGCCATTCTTGAAAACAATTTTTGTCTTTCGTAATGTGTAGATGAATTCCACATTGTTGGGCTGAACATTTTGTGTACACACGATACTGCTTTTTCTCTTTTATATAGCAAACTTGACACTGCTTTTTCACATCAGAAAAAACTGGATTATGATCATTTGTAAATACACTGGTAATTTTGAATTCCATGTAGGCAGGAGGATTTTCATATTCATCGAATTCCATGATATTACGGACTAGATCTTCTCGGAAGTCGACAACTGAATATTCATTCAAACGTTGCAATTTCTCTATGTGAGGATTATTTTTTTGAAGGAGTTAGAACAAAATGAATGCATTTACTACTGAGATATCTATCATATGGTAGAAGAGTGTTTTCCACCATCTGATGCATTTTTGTAATAAATTGTATTTCGCTAGATACTGATCGAAACGATCGACTCCATTCATGTACTTATTGTATCGTTCGATTACAAAAGGTTGGCTAACTTTTATTTTCTTGAAGCCCTGGTCGTGCTTAACTTTTCGGTCTACTTCCACCTAATCGTTTGCGTTGTCGATAGTTGACAAGACGGTTACCACTTTATTATTGACCCATTGTATACAAAGACAGTTATCTTCTCGATTCCATCGCATTGCTCCACGGCATGCCTTTTGCCCATTCTTTCCCTTTTTTCATTCTTGCAGGAAAGCCTTTTCTGTTCTCTGTCGAAGTTCCACATGAAGGTGTTCCAAGTAACAATAAATCATTCAAAAAAAGATGATAACCTTGATTTGCTAATGGTTCCATCAATTTTGTGACAACATGATATCCTAAACCATGGTTGTATGTTTCGTTACATTTCCGGGCATATACAAAAAAGTCGTAAGTATAACCAGTTGAGCTATCAGCCAAAACCCACAACTTTAGGCCAAACTTGACTGGCTTGTTTGCAATATACTGGCGTATTCCAGATCTGTGTTTTGATTTAACTAATCGTTCATCTATAGCTACGTTTTGAAATGGGTGAAACAAAGTTTTACATTTACTTCTAAAATGGTCTATAAAAGAATCAACCTTTCTAAGTTTGTTCCTCTTATCACCTTCATTTGTGTGATCCACAACATGTAACATTGCTAATATAGCTTCATATCGCTTTGGAGGCATAAACTTTCGAGCCCAGAGGCCATGATACAACGTTTTGGTCGACCAATATTTTTTGTTTGTACTAACAGGAACAAGCCCCTGATATATCAATAATGCTATAAAATGCAAAATTTCTTCATTATCAGTTTCTTTCCATGCTCCATGTCTATCAGCATAAGATTGTTTTGAGACTATTTGTTCGTGGGCACATCGATTCGTATATTTTGAAATAATGGCAAGTATTTCGTCTGTGAAAAAGAGTTTGAAAAAATCTAACGGATTAGTAAAACCATGTCTTGTTGTTGACATACTAGGTACTTGATATCCTGGCGTTTTAGCAGGGGTAAAAGGTGGTAGATTATGTAAAGGTTCATCAGAAGTATCGTATGATTTTTCAGCAGTACTACGATCATTATTGGTTTCGTCATTTGAAAACTCAGTGGATCGTTTAATTTTTTTTGCAGCAACGGGTACAAGTTTAGGTACCGGATCAGGACATTTTACATCCGCTAGGGTCACTTTTCAATTTACCCTTTTCGCATTTAATATTACGTATATACTGTGGCGTATCGCAAATAATGGGCTCAACAGGACTATCAACGTTTTCATTTTGTAGCGAACTCGAAAGGGAACATGTTGGGCTATCGACAAATGCAGGTCCAGGAGTATCACAGTTTGTGTCTCTAAAAAATTAGATTGTACCTTCAAATTATTACTAAAGTGTTTGTCAAAACTTTGTTCTTTATTCACTAAAGCCATTCTGTCACGAATTCCTCCTAAAAAATCATATTTGGCATGACAAAGCTAGATACTACAGCTTTTTTATCTATCACTTGAAGTAAAACATCTATGAAATCACCTATTTGACTTACATTGTTTCTTCATCTGAGGCATCTTGCATCAGTTCAAGGTCTAATTTTTCCTCCTCATCACTTGAAAGCCCTCCAGTTGAAGAATCATCTTCTTCATCGCCACTATTTGAGCAAAAGAGAACAGCTTCTTCGAGAGAAATTCTCTTTCGCAAGTTCGCCATTTTGTTTTTATAATTTAGTTCATGTCTGAAAACAAATAAACAATCACAGACCAAAAGGTAGGTACATAGTAGTTAAAAACTTGTTGCTGATTAGACAATTTATTAAGCTTTCGAATGATGCCAAACTTGATTGGCTTAGACTTTCCGTTAAGCTACAAAGAAGCAATTACATCACAGGTCCTGCAGGACCTGAATTTAGCTGGAAGGTATGGAAAGAGTTAAAAATGGCAGAAACCAAGATTTTAACTTTTTTGTTTAGATACTTTATTTTACACGGTATGTAAAATATGTTTAAAAATATGTACGTATGTTTGGGCTCCTTTGGAAGATAATTTCATTTTGGTTACTTTTGACGAAACACCATGTATAATACCTGAATGTGTAAGAAACGATTGAAAGTTTATCTTCGCCATAATTAACTCTATTTGCCACTGGGGGGATTCCGCCCAGCGCCTATAAACTTTGTACTGCTAACTTTTTTCTAAAAAGCCGTTGTGCCTAATGTTTTGTGTCTTTTAGTTTTAGGGACTAACGAATGTTTTGACCAATTTTCATGACGTTTAGACCCCCAAAATGGTGAGAATGGGCCAATTTCAGGATAAATTTGCCGGAATATCTACGAATATTACAAAACCAAAAATAACATGTTCAAATGAGCTTTTTGTGGCTAACTTCTGATAGGACAGCATAACAATAGTATGTACACCAATTTTTGTGAAAACATATTGTGTGCTCGAAAAATAATGGCTGTTTATGCACGAAAATCAACAAAATCGGAAAAATCGGTACTAATTATGAGGTAATTTTGTACATCAAGTGTTGCGGTATTAGTGGACAAAGTTTGGTTGCATAACTTATTCTAGATCTTGAGATCTCATGGGGAGATCTGCCCCCTCTTAGCTACGTAATGCCAAAAAAGTCCATGGCAAATACCTTATCGGGGAAATAAAAACCGTGGAAAAGTGACCAATTTTAGATGCCAGTGACTAAAATTATCCAGATTAATAATTTAACCCAATTAATTTTTTCCCTGACCAATTATTTGCCTCGGTTAAAATCACCACGACTGGTACGTTTCAAAAATTTCCTTGAATTTCGAGGAAATTAATTTCGGCTTTTAAAAGTCACTCTAAAGTACCACATATACAGAAAGTATATGCAAGATACTGGTAGTCAATTTTCTTTTTCCTTATTTTTGCGATGACATCATAAAGTTGATTGCTTTAGGCACTTAAATTGACACTTGTTTAAATTCTCTGACTACTACCATTCGTTTTTTCTACGCCTAATACCCAAAATTTGGTTGGGGAAAAGTGACTAAGTTTATATACAAGTGACTAAGATTTCCCTCGACTAGTACTTTAACCCGGTTAATTTAATGAGCTGTTTCTTATTCCCCGATAAGGTAGGGCTAAGTGAGGATAGGATGATTGAACTTGTTGTAAATTTGTTGTTGTATATTCATTCTATCCTTACAAGATATTATTACTGTACTTTTTTCGTGACATTTTTGAAACATTGCTAGAAAAAGTTCTTGTAGTAAACTAATGCAACTGTACCTATTATTTTCATCATCAGAAATAAAATGTTTTCTTTTCATTTGCGAGATTTGATATTTTAATTGTGTAATGATTATAAATTTCAAAAGGCATAAAAATAACTATACGGATAAAAGAAAAAAGCGAAGCTTTTGTTTTTATCCTGACTTTCATACTGCCATGTCCGGCAACATTCTTAAACAAATTAAACCCTTGAAAAATTTCACTTTAACGGTACATAAAATTACAACAAAAAGATTTCAAAATCTATGATCTCAGTCGTTCATATCGAAATGGAACTAGTTGGAACTTTTACTGATTAATGTCTGCATTTCAATAAAACTTCACTCCAGTCTTAAAAAATATTATCATCAAAATATTGTCATTATTGTTTCCAGTTTTTCATTCAGGCACAGAGAAAATTTCTTTTTTTCTGGTTTATATGCTGTAGCATGTCTTTTTATGTTCCAGTTTAAGATTGGGTGCCCTCATTTCTCTAATATGTCCCAGTATTGATATGAGCGGATAAAGTTATTACACTATTTTTATTTTTTTGCTGTTGAATGAATGCATGTGAGTGTTATATCGTGTTTTGACTGTAGTGTTGCATAGGCCGATGTATTTCTTGGCTCGCTTATTTTAGATTAGAGTTGATTCTTGCTTCATAAACAATACTTTTGCTGAGGCATTTGTTTTTCAATGTTCACTGAAGATGACTTCTGAAATTGCATTTTTTTCTTCTGCTGCTTTGGGTATAAAATGTTATAATTGTTGGTATTGATCATTCTCTTTATGCTGGGCATGCAGCTATAGCTAATTTTGACATTGTTTTTTTCTTTTTTTAAAATAATTTGTAGAACTTGTGGTGAGATGGCAAGTGGTTCTTTATGATATAAAGAGACCTTCTTCCGATGCTCATACTCACATTGTTATTAAAGACTGGGTTGAACCATATTCGGTTTTTCTTTCTATTTCATTTCCTGTTACTTGTGGGTACACTTGGTTGATATTTGAAGGTGTGATTGTTTCCTGATCTTTTAAGGGCTTCTTCATAAGGCAGAGTTTTTAATTCTTTCACTTTCTGGGCCACTGATGTTATTGAATAGGGATAAACCATCGTCTCTATATAGTCCTATATTTTCTTTCGCAAAATTTTCTGATATTTGCTTCAACAAAGAACAACTTGCCAGCTCACATACTTTCACACTGTCTAATACTCTATTGATTACGTCCAAGATTTTTTTGCCCGTCTTTTTCCAGCTTTTTATCGCTTTTCGTTTTTGTTAATGTTCAATATAATTTTTGCAAATGGTATTGTGTCATTTAGAAATTTCTTACTTATCGAGGGATAAACGTCCTACATATCTAAAATCATAAAAGTACAAAAGTACAAGTACAGTTTGTCCTGAATATTTTGGAACCATGTGATCACTTCTGTAGTACTTTGCCATGGACTCAAGGTCAAATTTATTTTAAGTTGTCTGTTAATATTTTCTAAAATTTCCTTACGGATTGTCTCTAGTTCGTTTTTTGCGTTGTTGGATGTTTGTCATAATTGTTTTTGTGATCTTGCAGTGTTAAGAAACAGCTGTTTCACTAGTCACATTAAGCCTTTCGATAATGTTTTCGTTTTTCGACATTTCTCCTCTTGTCTTGTTAATAACCCTACTAGGTTTCCATCTGCTTTCCTTTAAGTTGAACTAATCAAGTTCGTTAGTATTTAATTGTATTTGTGCTTGGCCATTTGAAACATGTTTGCTGTTTTATCAGCTGGTACATATACGTTTTTCCAATATTCAATTTTTATTGGAAATCACTTAAATTTCCCTTATACAGTATTCAATGTTTTTTACTAAGTCAAGCAGTTCATTTTCAAATGGAATAAAATCTGGCACTTAATTAGAAGTATTTCTTGATTTCAGTCCACAACTTTCGATTTTCTCCTCGGATTTGGTTCCTTCTTTTGATAGTTCTGCTCATAACGTATAACAACTGACGTCATGGATTTGAAATCTTTTCATTGAAATCATTTTCTCTTTTGATACTATTGAAGTGAAATTTTTAACGAGTTTATTTTGCTGAGGAATATTGCTGGATATGGCAGCATGAAATTCAAATCACAAATAAAAAAAATTGGTTTTTTCCTTTTATCACTTCGTTTTCAGTGTGTTTTTCCCCTAAAATTAAGAAAATTCTAAATTTAGAAAATTGAATGCAATTCTTTTCTTGTTATTTTAATGCTTTACTTGTGCAACAGAGGATAACTAGAATAAAATTAGCTTTCTAACGGGCCCAAACATGTCTATATTTAGAGTAAATAAAATATTTTGAAAATGTGACCTAACGATTTCCACCATTTTTAAAAATGGCGGATACCTCACTTTCTTCAATGAGATTTCATGGGGCTTTTTTTTCAGTGGATATGCATATTCAAGGGAAGCATTGTGCCAAATAGCAGCTTGGCATGATTTTTTTCTAGGTTTAGGCAAAATTTTTACTTTATCGACTGGACTATACTGAAAAAGTTAGTTGCTACATTACGTACGTATGCTTAGATTTAGTTGGTATCCTAAAATTGGTTGTTGCATAGGTATTATTTTGCAGCCAGTAATTTGTTTTAAAAAAAAATTGGGCAAAGACCTAAAAACCTAAGTTAAACTGCATTTATCTTTATCTGACCTCAATAATGGAGTTACAATGCGCTGATAAGAGCTTCATTTATTGAAATCAGCCTATTTTTATTCTAAAAGAAGATTCACAATCAGTTCACATTATTGGCTACCGTCCTTGTATGGAAGTTTGCATCATAACATAATGACATCACATAACTTATCCATATCCTAACGTAAAAAGTGCTAACGTAAAGCTTTCTTTTCAACATAATTTTCGAAATACTCTAAGCAAGCAGTTGTAAGTCATGATTCAAGTTTTGAATAAATAATAACAAAAACATCAACACAGAAGCAAATGATACTTTGCTTTTCTTAAAGTCGTCTCACTTCTTAATAATTGAATAAATGAACTAACTAATTAACTTGAAGCTTTCTTAGAGCTTTTTATGGTACCTTAATAATCAAAATATTCGAAGTAAGTCATGATTCGACATTGGAACAAGTCATAACAAAAACATTACAGTGGTTGGAGTAGAAAAAAACATTTTTCTAGATTGTTACACTTTTTTTGCAAAGGATATTCTATTTGCAAGCTTCTTTTGAGCTTCATACGGTATTAAACAAAGTGTTCGAAAAAATTCATGATTCGATGACGAATAATAAAGCATATCCACAACTTAAATAAAGAATAAGAAGAATAAAAATATACCTTGGATATCTTGATTTTCGTGCATTTTTGTAAAAATATTTGATATTTTTTTCCTGATTCAATGTTAAATCTTTAAAACAATTTCAAGATATTTTTCTTAACTTTATTTGCTAGCTAGTTTCTTTCTTTCTTATTATGATACTATTCAAAGTTTAAATTCTAAAATTGAATTAATACTTTACATTTTATCATCTCTAAAATGTTAATAACATTTTATTTATTTTACACTATTTTACTTCCGGCTACATTTTTACAATTTATCATCTCTAATGTATTGTGGAAAAGCATGTGTAGTATAACCTTTTCAACATTTCCCGCACTTTATAGTAACTTGATTAACTCACTAATCACAGCTAATACTCGACCTCCGGATTGGGGATGGCATCTAACGTCAACCTTGATAAACACTGTATAATCACTTGACTTGTTACAAAGATGTAATCCACAAAAGTGGCTCAGAAAGGTTTTATTAAAGAATCAGCAGTACTTGGAATGCTTATAAGAATAAACTTTATAAGAGAATGAAAACGAAAGACCTATGACGCCATTTTTATAGAAAATGTTTTTAGATTGTCTGCCACAAATGTCATGTAATCCACAAAAATGACACAGAAAGGTAAAACTCCTTCTGTCATGACTTCTAACTGCAAAACAAACTTGTACAAAATTATCAAATTAGACCAAAAGAATACTAATTTTTCTAATGTAATCCACGAAAATATAACCCTACGTAAGAGGGGAAATAAAAACAGATGGGTTTATTACATGGATAAGCTCTGGATATAAACAATAAATACTGATGTTTCAAATATCCTACAATATAAAACGACCTAAGGTAAAATTTCTACAATCGTAATAATCAATAAAAGCGTGATATGAGTGTAATCAAGCGATATAATAAGAAAAGTAATGTCAAGAAATATACAAATACTATACATGTATGAAGGTAACAATCAAAAGACATATATGAAAGGGGAGGGCGACGATAGCGATGAGCTAGAACTAAGAGGAGGGAATAACAAGACGCTGGCACTAAAACAGCAAGCACTCCCTCAATATGCACAGGCGAGTTTAAACACAGATAAATCAATATCTATCTGACCATGAAATGCCAAACTAGGTAAGAGGGGAAATAAAAACAGATGGGTGTACTACATGCGTAAGCGCTGGCTATAAACAACAAAAACTGATGTACAAGATATCCTACAATACAAAATGACCGAAGGTAGAATTTCTACAATCATAATAATCAATAAAAAATTACAAATATATGTTTCAAAAGCCAAAAAGGTTGTGATGTAAGTGTAAGATGTGTTGGTTTAGAGGACAAAGACAGATCAAAACAGGACGAAACACAGGACAGAGCAATGGATTAAGCACAGATGTGTGCCAACTAAGAGCGCTGAACTGTGATGCGCTGCAATAAAGGCATGTGCAAATGAAGGAAGAGGGCATCAGACTTCCATTCCCCCAATAAGGAGATAACCTCAAGGGGAACCGTTGCCTGTAGAGCAAAAGTGTCACCACCCCGGCAAAAAGAATGGGAGCCAAACTGGGAGAGGGAGAGGCTCAGTGTAGCAAGAAGGGACATGAAAAGGCAATAGGTAATATCCTGTGCTGAGATTCCTCAAGAAGGGAGAAACAAAAAGCCTGGGTAGAGGCAGGGTTGGAAATATTGGAAGCAAAGCCAGAGCAAATAGCCCGAACCGGACAAAGGCGAGAGTCCCAACAGCATACTGAGGGTATGTGTACAACCTGCTGACCAAACTGATTTGCCTTGCTCCAACGGATGTAAATAAGGAAACGATAGGAAGTGGATTGGAAATCCTGGACAGTAAGGTGGCAGGTAGGATCAAAAGAAGCAGCAGAGGTGGGGAGACTGCTGGAGCAACTCTTAAAAGATATGAAGGCAAATGACCCAGAAAGAAGCATGAAGGCTAAGGCAAAAATCTAGCATAGAATAGATGCCAAGTAAAATGTCAGGGGTGATGGAGAGGCGGCAGGAAGGAGCAACGCCACTACATCGATTGACACCCAGAAGAGTACTTCTGACCATCCAGTTATTGGCAAGGGGATTAGCGCTTCCAAGTTCCCGGTGAAGCATAACGATAACATGAAGCATAGCAACAAAAGATAGGAAGAAATAGATTGGGAAGTAAGAGAGCAAACATAGCAAGCGACATACAAACTAAGGGTAGTAAAGGAAGCATGAACAACTGGTAGACCAACAGCAGAGCAAAACTAAAAGTAACTGCGTCCATTTGTGTAGCAGCTATTGATAGTAGACACTAGTAAGTCACAAGGAAAAGCAGCAACATCAGCAGAAAGGGACCTAAATAAAGAAAAGGAACCTGAGAGGAAACAGTAAGACCAAATCGAAATATGGGAAAGATCTGCGATTGGAAAACAAAGATTCCCCCATGCAGCCAAGTAAGGAAAGCCAGGAAATAGGGCTGGGATTGGAGGCGTGATGCATGGTCAGCAGCGGTGTTCAGGTGTCCTGATATGTGAACAAATTCGAGATGAAATTTATAATGAGCTGAGAGCCAAATCAATGAACAAAGCAACATCATGAGAATGGGATGTTTGCAAGTACACTTATTCAACAAGGCATTTCTGGTTGTGTTATAGCAATGGACAATGACCTTTTGATTAGACCACAAAGTACCTCAGCTAAAGGCACCAAGAATAATAGAAAAGGCTTCCTTAAAATTGGAATGAAAGTTGGTAAGATGAAAATCAGAGAGAAGATAGGAATAAAACCGATCAGACCCAAAAACAGCACCAATGCCATCAGAGCAAGTATCCCTATGAAGAGCAGTGATATGGTGATCAGAAAGAAACACTAACCATTAAAGTGTTCAAGAAAAGACAACCAACTGGAGTTGACATTTGGTGCCATAGTTGTGTGACTGAAAGGTGCGGATGTCAGAGAGCAAGTCAGCAACTTTTTCCAGAGATAACGAAAGGTTGCGATTGGAGGAAACAATTGAGTTGCCATAGAAAACAAGCCGTTGAGTACTCCAAAGTGTACCTACAAGGTAATTCAAAAATTTTAATGCTATAGGTGAGATGTTTTCCACATCATTGGATATGACACGTTCATCATTAACGGTACAAGAGCATGAAACAAAATTGACAAAATGGATGTATTTACTTTGAGAAGACGCAGTAGTGATGAAAGCAGAGGGATTCAGGATCAAGGCTTGCTGTCGATGGTGGGATCCGCCATGTCGATTGAACACCATTACTGAATTCAGTGGAGGGAATTGCCCTGTTTGAGATCATGCCCAGTAAGGGTCGGTCGATGCAAATAGTGGTATTAATATTGTTCGATGTTGAAGCAGACTGGATAAGTGATGGTGATTGGAAGTGGAGGGGAATTTGTGGAGGAAGGAGGTCTCAAAGTAATGTTTACTAAGTGATGACTTACAGCCAAGACAAGCCTTGTTGCGTGTTTTCTTGTCGAGTGTTTCCTTTTGACTAAGGCCATTATTAAGCTCAGAAATTGTGTAGGGCACTTGAAAGGCACGAGCACTAGTAGAAGGTTTATCATCACTTTTAAGTTCGTCAGGTGATGAAATGGAGGAAATGAACCTAAGCAGTAACAAATATATTCGTTTACGAACTAGCAACATGAAGGATTAATCACTGATGGATAAGATATTCGTTGATATAGATTGATATTGCCTGAAGATAAGAAGAAGGTGTGCTTGTAGCGATGAGCCAAAACCATTGAATTCGAAGAACAAACTAGAAAGCCGACTCTCGATTCTTGGAGTTTAAAAAAGTGAAGCCAAAAATAGTACAGCTACTTTTTTTCAAAACTAAAAATCAATGAAAACTAAGTTTATATTGTGATTTTGCAACCTTATTTAATACAAAAATATATTATTTATGTCATTTTATTTTTCGAAAAAGCTTTTATAGAAGAAATAAAACAGATAATGTCATGAAAATGATGACAAAATAAATGTTTTTCAAAGATATTTGAGGATCATTGTTCATTGTCACTTTCAATTTTATAGGAGTGTACTCAACAAGGACAAAAGGTTATATCATGATTTCTTATATATTTTTAGAAAAATAGCATAGATTTAAGACTTTTTTACTGATTATTACCATTTTCACCACTTGATTTTGCATTACAATTTTTGAAAACGAAGGTACTTCTATGGCTTCAATT
Source organism: Cladonema radiatum (assembly GCA_025330745.1). Taxonomy (NCBI): domain Eukaryota; kingdom Metazoa; phylum Cnidaria; class Hydrozoa; order Anthoathecata; family Cladonematidae; genus Cladonema; species Cladonema radiatum. The sequence goes on from JANSTP010027902.1 coordinate 13,321, forward strand.
TTGATGGAAAGTAGGATCCCTAGTTCGTTCTTCGAACTTAATGGCTAGAACTAAGAGGAGGGAGCTGGCTCTAAAACAGCAAGTGCACCCTCTTTACACTCAGGCAAACTTGAACAGAGATAAATTGATATTTATCTGCCCATCGAAATTGCCAAGAGTAACTGAGCTTGTAAAATGTCACTCCAAATCTGTTAATTTTTGACTATCACCCAGACTCTGATCCAACTTTTATCAGTCTCATCTTTTGACACTTTGAATTCATAGAAGTGACTTTTAAATTAAACTTCATATTTAATGAAAATTAGTACATATGCATACATACACACGCCATACATAAACAACTAGCGTGACTGTTGGATTTGTGTTAGCTAGTAATACATTTATGTAGTCAATAGATGTACAGATTTGCTACCTCATGAAGCCCTATAAGGATTTTTTCCCAGTTAGACTACAACATATACTCTGCTTTTGGAGTAAGCCAATTTCACATTTGAATAAAAAGCTTTGAAACTTTGATAGTTCATAGGATAACAATAACTGGCCAAAAAGGCTTCTTGAAGATAAAAAGAAGATTGAAAATAAAACTTCGAAATAACAAAATGGAATTCAAATGGACTTCTTGTGCGTGTGTTATGAAACCATGAAAAAGATATAACCAGAAAATTGTTATTACTATATATATGGCTTTAACAACCATTTCTTTTGGTAATCTAAAAACACAAGAAAGTAGGTTCGTCCAAAAAGATATAACACAATATGCTTTGCAATAGCATGTACATAGACAACTCAACACCTAATATTACATTCTCCCCCCTCTTAATAAATCAACACTCAACGTCCTTAAACTTTGCTGGGATCTTTCATTCTCTTTGCGAGCATCTCAAAGTTGCACAAGACTTATTTATTCAGGGTCATGTGAAGTCTCATTATCAACATTTTGTAAATCATATCGATAATTTATGTCAGAACAGTTTTTTTTATATATATATACTGATATATCTCACTGATCTTTGTATCAGTTTTGTTAAATGTTATCCCTATTACTGCTGAGCCTTTTAGGGGCTCTGTAACACTAGGGGCGGCAGATTCAGCCCCAACCAGATATCTTGAATCTACTAATCGTCAGGCGATAAATCTTGGCAAAGTTTTAGACCAACTTATTATGAACACATTGGTACCGTTTTTATCCGCTGACGTCATCAGATTTTCATGACGTCATCACTTTTTGTCGACATATTGACGAAAATCCGAAATTTTGATGTCAAACTGAAAATAGCCATAAAAATTGAACCAAAAGAGCTTTTTCAATGCGGTTTTTTTTATTATTCTATTAGAGTAATGTACTTTATCATGAATTGGAGTAACAAAAGTTTCGGGCCCAAAATTTGAATTTTGACAAAAAATGACCGCAAAAAACTGTCTACCGGGCCGTCAAATGGGCGTTACCATGGGGTGAGTGGGATTGGTCACCAAAAAAATTTTTGATGAAAATGTTCCCAGATAAATTTTGTTTAAAGTCACAAAATTTCATGGCCAAAGCATTTTTCGTTTTTGAGTAATTGCAAAAGGGCGGAATCTGACCCCCCCCCCCCAGTAGGAATAGGGTTAAATTTGTTTTTCTCTTTTCATCACTTCTTGCATTTTCCATCTTGCAAGGCGGGTTTACATGTGGCAGAAGTGC
>JANSTP010028013.1:0-14999 GCA_025330745.1 Cladonema radiatum
TAGGAATAACGTTTCTTGGTTGTGAGTTGTGTTAACTAGTTGTAGGTGCTTTGTGACTGGTCTGGCTTGTTCTAGGTGCTTATGAGAGGTTGGTTGTGATAAATTGTACGAAGTAGTTTGATGTTGTTCTAAATTTTCGTCGGTTGTAGTGGCTGGTTGCGAGTGACATTTTTTTAGTATAAGCCATTATTAAGATTAATCGCTATACAGTTATTACTTGCAAATCACCTCAGAATTTAAAGTGTATTCTTTGTCAGGGAAAGTCAACTACCGCATCAAAGAAAATCCAGAAAAAGTAAAATGTGAAAGAACTGGAAATTATGGATTCATGATTTTCACAGCAAATGCAAATGGCTACAATGACCTCTATGTTGCTGTTAATTGCACTCCGGTTTCGATAGATGCAGGTACAAAACTGAAAAATGTTTTTTAGAAATATGTTCTTAAGAAATGTCTTCTTATATTCTAACTAATATTTTAAATTATGCCTTTTTCAGTTTCTACGTTTAATGAAATAATTGGAGGTAAATACGGTTTTTTCTTTTGTCTTATTCACGCCTAACTTTGCGACGTGATATCAAAACCAATTTAATGATTCGATATATAAGGTAACAAATTTAAATTGTGCCATAAAGGATTGTATGCTCGAAAAGATCATACCAGTCATAAGGCTCAGAAAACATGCAAAAACAAGCTCCATAACTCCTAGAAACTAGCTGGAAGTATATTGATTTTTTTAAGTAATTTTCTTGTTTTCATTGTCACTAAACTTAAGTTATTTTGAAAATGTTGCCTTATCAATACCTTTATTCAAACAATTAAGAAAAAAGTAAGTTCAGTTGACTCTTATAAATGGTAAATGATAAATATTCGTCTAGCATAACTCCGGTTTCTTTATTGTCTTGATTTACAATTTTCCCAATTTTATTGTTTTTATAAATAAGCGACTACTTTTTATACAATGCAATATTTTTGGACTTCTTATTGTTTTTAGGACACGTATATTTAAAAAAATAATAACCAATAAAAATAATAAAGGCTTCCAAGAGCAACTGAATATTGAATATCCTATATTGAATATTGACCTATATAGACCTATATTGAATATCCTATATATTGACCTATATTGAATATACTAAATTCAAGATATCTTGTATCCTAAGTATACTTAAGGTTTTGCATATTTTCTTTTATAGGGCTGGAAGATTGGAAGAGAGAAAACCAGTATTGTGCGTGGTTTGATGTTTATAATTTTGTCTCTAAAAATATTAAAAAAAATTATTGCGATCCTTTGCCTTTTTTTAGGTGATTTATCAGTACCTAGAGGGTCCGCTGAAATATGCAAAGATGTATATAATGGAAATTGCATTTATGGTTATCAATTCTACATACCTACTGCTGTTGGTTACAAAAACGCCAGTTTGCAGTACGAATGCATAAATATTCCTGTGTATATGTTTGACTGTGATACATGCTGTAAGGAGTATTTTCGTTAAGATGGACGCTGACTAGCGCTTTTTGTTTAATATTTGATAATTTTTAAAACTTGAGTTTTAATTTTTTATATTTTTTGCCATAGACTTTACTTTGGAAGGCGTTATTGCAGGTAAGAGCGATATTTAGTTACTTAACATTTGAAGAGCTTTATTTGATGTGTGCGTGTTAATATTTCCAAAACTGGCTAGATCAAAAATAAGAACTGCAACAATGATTATTATAAAAGGCTATCACACAACCAGATCAATATAAAAGGTTACATACAGTGTACATCCACTAATTCGAACACGCAAGGGACTAAGTAATTTGTTCGAATAAGAGAATGTTCGAATTAAGCAGCATAAAAGATAAGCATTTTGAGTTCAGGGGACTGGGAAATTGGTTCGAATTAACGAAAGTTCGAATTATGCAGCATTCGAATTAGCGGATGTCTACTGTACTTGTTCGCTTGATTCTGGTACAAAAGAGCCCATTTATAGCCTTCTTTAATCGCCCAAGTCACTCTGAGGATTCATTAATTTAGATAGATCATTTGAATTTTTTTGAAACCAAGAAAATCAGCTTAGAGTAATTAATTTTGATAAATATCACAAATATTGATGCTTAGTTTTGCACTTATGTGGTATATGGTAAGAAATTTTATCAAGAAAACACTATTTAAAGGCTTTGAAAAAATTTAAATAATCTGTTTAAATTAAATGATCCTCAGTGTGACTTAGGCTAATCACTTAAAAAGAAATAATTTTGAGAAATAGCCATTGACTTTATTTTCAAAGTAAAAAAAATGAAATGTTAGAATTTGTAAGATTCACTGATATTCTTCCAAAAATCAAAAACTCCAAAAAGTTCTTGAACAATAGCCTATCCTTTTCGCCAAATGTATACCTAGACGATGGAGAAAAATTGTCGGCAACATTGATTGATTCGATTGGCATAATAAGTTCTCATAATTTCATACTTTGACTGAGGTTACTGCAAAAATGTAATGAGAATCTCCTTGTATAAAAGGATAAGTTAAATTATAACAATGAAATATCCTGCTTCTATTTTTTCTATATCATTTTCAGCTTTGAAGATTTTACAAGCCAAAAGTACAGATTGTAAGATGTGTTTTTATTCCTATTAAATTGCCTTATATTTCTAAATGATTTCTGAAATTTTTATTGGAAAATTAAGATTTTAGGTTACCTAGGGCAATTGGCTATTTTCGATGATCTGTATGTTTTTAGATTTTTTATTTTTAAAGTTATAATCGAAAGATAAACGTGCAGAAAGACATACATCTGAATCTAATGAAAACTTAAAACTATTGATTAAAACCTGAAAAATCAAATGGTCGACTTTATTTATTTTTCCCTAAATTGAAATATCCAGTAAAGCTACTCAGTCTATAAATATTACAGAATAAGATACAACTAAGCACCAGTGTAATAATTGTAGATGAATTAAGTTCCTTATGAGGCACCACACTTCATTACATTTTTATCCTATGAAAGTTCAAGGAAAGCAAATTGAATTATTTGCACTTTTTTCCGCTGAACGATAGTTGCATTTATCTGGATTCCACATATCGATCATAGACTTTATTCATATTTTGTTTAGGCGTATATAAAATACCTACTGAAGCAGAGTTTGATTTAACTGCTGGGCCTTGTTTGAGTTACATTGATGGAAATTGCTCAGCTGGGTACAAATATTTTATACCCGAAGCAAATGAAGCTACAGAAGGAGAGGAGTGTACCAATATACCGATGTTTATGGTAAAATGCGACGCTTGTGGTAAGATATTTTCATGTATTTTAGCTCATTATCAAGCGTCCTCTAAATAGGCCTTTTTATTTTGAGAGTAGTTAGGTAATCAGACCGCTTGAAGTGCTTTGTGCACTATTCAGAAACTAAAGTAAATACAGCGAAAAATCATGCGAAGAACTTAACTGAAGGTTTCCCTTAAACAATCAAAATGATTGGTTAAAAAAGCCATTAATTTTCTTTTTCTAAAATCATTAACTTTTAAACAATGTTCCTGTACCTGTTCTGAAATTAGTAGTTGTGAACAAGGTTCTTGATTCTTCTCCTCTTTATCTTCATTAAAGCTACCCGTTGTAGACGAGTATCACAGTCAGCATAACTTAAAGATACTTCCCACTTTTTATCGTTATGAACTAAGGTCTTAATGTTGCTTGGAGTATTTACCTCGAGAAAACCTACCACAAGTGACGTTGTCTTAGTGTTTTGGTAGTCTCTAGATAACAATGGCTACCTGTAATTAATTTAATTTTATATCGAAAAAACAAGAACATTCTGGAATCAAAATTTTATTTTCCCTTTGGTTTTTAAAAGAAGTAACAACAACAACATTTGCTACAACAATTGCTCCAGAAAAATCCACAACATCGTCAACAACAAGACAAGAAACAACAATTCAGACCACAGCAACATCAGCAACAACAATTCCGCCTATACCAGCAGACAAGACAGCAATAAATATTTCAGAACTAGGTACGATTATTTGGTACACTACTTTTTCACACTAAGAGCTGTATCTTTAAAGGGACATTCCCGCCGATGTTTTTATTCTCTTATTCGAAAGAACTTATAAAAATAGAAAGATCCTGAAAATTTGAGAGTTTAACTAATTCTGATTGTCTAGATATTAGCATGTTTACATTCCAAACGTGAGCCTCACCTCGCCGACGTGCCGTGTTTACATTTTTTATTTTGCAGTGATTTTGTGCCTAAGATGTGTAAAATATGTAAATGAAAAGTGTTATTTATGTCAAAATCATCTAGAACGCCCATCAAGAAACGTTGGAGTAGAAGGTTTCAAAATACTTTTTGGAAATGTTTTGTTTATATTTTTTCAAAATACGACACGACGGATATGTCTTGAAAATAAAACCCACCATATCTCCATAACTAAGAAACCTTGAAACCCATAACTCCAGAGTTGTGATTTGCAAAGTACAAGGACCATATCAGGATAGTAAAAAAATCGGCGAGAATGTCCCTTTAATGCTAATTGCATGTCTATAGAAATCCTTGCTAAACGACTCAGGGCACGCATCTCCATCAAATCATGCGGAACCTTTTAGTAGTGTATATTCTTTCCAGTTTTTAACGATTTTTTTGACAAAATTAAACGATTATCACATCAACTAACAATGTGAATACAGTAACCGCTCGATAAGTGGAACCTCTATGGGACCAAAGAAAAAAAAAATCAGTAAATCAAATCCAAGGGATCAACAAAATTGGTCCCACTAAACCGAAGCTCCGCTTATTCGGGGTTCTACTTATGGAGCGTAACTGTATATTTTTTGATTGTCCACCAATTAGAAAAAATGTTCTTGTTCTGGAATTGTAAATTAACGAACATCCAATCTTTTTTCTAAAAAAGATTTAATTTATAAAGACTATGAAATAATAATCATATTATCGAAACTAATAAATATGAAATTAATATTCTTCCTAATTTTTATTCAGAGGTATGTGAATGCACAGAATGGTTAGATTGGACAGATTGCAGACCCAGTGACACGCCCTTGTGTGAAGACTGGTACCGACGAAGAAATTGTTTGAAATGTAATTGCACTGGCAAAGGAATAACAGATAAATGTCCCTCGGAGCTTGTTCATTTACAAAGTTGCAATACCTCAGGAGCTCAGGCTTGTCAAAGTAAGTAAAGTTTTCTGGACTACACGTCTTTCGATGGTCTAGTAGGAACATACTTTATAAAATTGTAAGGAACACAGTACACTATTCGCTATACCTTGGTAGTCCACTTAATTTTATTGCATGTTTTGTACGGTATATGATATGTATTAAATATTCGGTTGGAGAAAGAATTTTTTGCGTATGAAAATATAATTCGTATTAAATATGATATATGCGTAACGTATTTTATACGTACCGCATTTTGTTTTCTGTTCTGAAGGAATGACTCAGTTATTGAATTTTTGTTTTTGATAGGATATCGTGGGTACGTGTGGACGAATTTCTCCAATTGGAGTGCATGTTTTTACAAAAAAGATACATGTGGCGAAGGATATCAGTTTCGTCACTTCACTCTGTGCAAAAATTCTTCATCAGAAAAAGTCATTGACTCAGAAAATGGATTCATTTGCGATTATCAAAGATTCGAAGTTAAAAACTGCTTTTCATATTGCCCACGTATAAAAGAGCACTTTTTCTTTAGTTCTTAATAATGATATTGCAATATACTGATCTATTTCTCTATCATGAACATCCTGAAGGACCGAAGGTGCCATAACTGCTGATACTAAAAGATCAACAATGCCAATAAATTCGTTGAAAAAATCAAGAAAACAACTATTTTCAAAGATTCCTTCATTTGTTTCCGAATTTTTTACGTTTATTTTTTGGGAAAATTTACATGAGTTAACAAAATTTATTTGCTTTTAAAATTTTTTAATTTTGGTACCATGCATCCCCGACCTTTTGAACTGAATGATCAACAACAGTAAAGTCATTCTTCATATTTTCGTTATGTTTTGTCAATATTTTTTTATCATAATATGTATTGCAGTTAGCTAATTAGTTCTCAATCAGCATATGGATTCATTTTTCACCTTGATTCTAGATCAATGTTCTTGGAGTGAAAATGATTGGACGAATTGGGACGCATGTGAACCTCTTTCTCAAAGACTTAACGATTTAGAATCATGCGGTCCAGGTATACAACTTCGAGAAAGTTCTAAATGCATTTGTGGTAAAGGAAAAGAATTGCAAAATAATAATGAATTATGTATTGACAAGCCGAAATTCAAAAAAGCTAAAGAATGCTACAAAGTCTGCAAAGATGGTATGCAAAAATGGTTTCTTTTTTTATTTGGGGGTAACTCCTAGAAGTAAATTTATAGAAAAATGCTTTTACAAACTAAAGATTTCTTAGTACTTTCACAATTTTCATGGTTATGCAGGCAGAACAACATAAGTTATTACAGTTGTTTCATATACAGCGGAGTGATTACCATCACCGTCATATTAAAATGTCAGAAGTGACTTTTTTCTGAAGTGTGTGTTAAACTCTGATTAAGTCGTGATTAAACTCTGGAGAACTGTTGTGGTCAATTAGAAATATTTTCTTGCCATGTTTTTCATAGTTCCATTAACTTTTCTTTCAGCAATGGACAAATGTCAGTATGAGGAGTTTGAAAGGATGACCGTTACTACTGGAGAAGTTTTGGTATCGTTTTTTTTTTCCATTTTCTTACTTTGTTTTTGATTAACACGCATTTCTACAATAAAAAATCAAGGACATCGCCATGAATTTCAAATTGCAAGGACCAGTATTTCAATTAATATAGTACATAACCCAAACGAAAGGAAAGGAACATTTAGTGCGTTCTCTTATGTCGTAAAATAGGAAGGAGTCGACAAATCATGTGTATTTTATTTGGTTAACTTTTTCTTAAAGAAAATTTATTGTAGATTTCAAAAATCGATGGTGGAGAAAAGGTAAAATTAGTCCGACAAAGCTGTGGGATATTTCTCTCAGGGTGGTATTATCGATCCTATTCAGGTGGAAATCAAAAGCTTTTTCCATATTTACTCCGCTCATGTTATAGATAAAGCCTTGATTTTTAGCGACTTTTTCTATCATTTTATTACAAATATTTCAGAGAAAAATATTTTGGAAAATTACCGGACACCGGCCATAGCAAAAGACTTTCGGACACCGGTCGGTCACTTTTTTTCAAAAAATGCGCCCAAAAAACCTAACTTTCAGCAGCATGATTTATGAAAAACTGTAACAAATATAAAACTACAAACACTATTTGGCATCTTAGTGAAAAATGCTTGTAAAAAGCTTTTTCCGTTTCGATTTTACTTGAATTAAAAATGCTTTAGCAGCTTTTCCCTACGTTCTCGTACTTTAATAGATTATGGACTTCGAAAAAAACTCTGAAAGTCTTCGGAGGCGGCATGATTTAAATTTAGTTCAAAGTACATTCACCAAAACAGACCATCAGCATCAAAAAATGCTTTTCTTGTTGTATTATCTATCTATTATCTCTTTTCACTTAATGCTGATGCTGTCAGTGATTGAAAGAAACAAGAGTTGTCAAAGCAGTAGCTACAGTCGTAGTCTGACACTCTTAGTCAAATACTTCCTTGATCCGAAACATGCTCAGCTGGAGGAAGCATTAACTTGATTTTTATTTATTTGCCAATTCTGTGGTTAATAGGCAAGTTTGGGTGAAAAATATTTTGCAAATTTGGGTCGATTTCGGCTACAATTCTTCATTTCTAAATGAATGAAGTTGAAAAAGGCCGTTTCGAAATTTCATGTGCCTTAAGTTTACCCTTAAAGTACGAGTCCCGATCATATCTTGATTTTTTTGTGGCACGGTGTGTAGCCCCTTGGCACTTATAGAATGCGCCCAGGCGCGCCCAGGCGCGCCCTTTAGGTGCAGTTGAGTCCAGAATTGAGTTTCCTTTCCAACGAGACCAAAACGAAATTCTGAGAAGCTTTACTTGTCGAGAAAATCGAGTTTTCTTCTGCGGATTTCTTTCTTTCAATTTTAGGGTATTTCTAAAGGTCGCCGCACCACAAGGGTTAACGAATTCATACGATATATGTAAATTTGTATCCTTTTTTTTAATATTAAGATATCTCTATCTCCAAAAATCCGAGTCCCTAAGAGAATAAGTTGCGTAAATACAAAGAAGATATGTTTTATAGTAATAATGCCAATTGCAACTGCCAAACATATTTTTTTTTTCGAAAATCAATTTTAATTTTATGGCCAAGCCAGAGGCAAGACGAGACTTCATTGTGCCTTTGGGCTAAACAAGGTGTTTTGCCCCTCACGACCTTAGTAGGGCCCACACCGCAGAATTATAAGAGGGATGACCAAACAAAGACCGTAAGCCTTTTCTGATGCCGGAAGCGTTTAAGATGCAGCAAGGGGGTTTTGGGGGCGCTGTAAGGCCCTCAATGGGTTCAGGGCAGAACCCTGGTTGGGGAACCTGGGAGCGATGCCCCCAGGTAACTTTAGCATTTTCTGTTCTGATAGTCCCAGTTTAACTTAAAGTTAACTCTGTTTTTAGTGCTGTATAATACAGACGCCTTCATTTTTGAGTAATGTCAACCCGAGAACTTAGCGGTAACGCCTAGGTAGAGGCTGTGTGAATCTCAGAGAGCGGAAAGTCTAACTAAGGCTGCATATTTGGTTTATCTCTTACTAGAAGCATGGGGCCAAAACATATACTAATTCAGCTAAGATTTTTGAGATTTTAACAGATCTAGATTGGCTAAAATGTACTGATTTTTTAACTATGTTGAAGGAGATTATTATGGTGTTATGTACTTGTACGCGCGCGTCCACGCTCGTGTTATTTTTCCTTGTGATGATAGTTTCCGATATGCAATCATAAAAAAACAAAATTCTGTTAACATGAGTCCTGTTTAGAACTAGTTTTTGCCGTTTTCATGTTTTATTCTGAGCACGATTGCGCCCTCTTAAGGTCCTCCGCCCGGGAGTGCTGCCAAACCTTGCCCACATCATGCCACCAATGGGCCACACTTTAAAAGAAAAACTTTTTTTAGTTCCTTGGTTCAATAAACCCTTTGAGCAAAGAAATCTTTAGATACAAATGGACAACATCTTGCCCAATTGCGGTAGAGCTCGGTACCCTTCGTCTTCTGTCACCTGTTCCTACCACAACTTTCATGGTGTTTCTAGTTGTATTCTACGTGTTCAATGTTCAATGGGTATTGTTTACTCGTGATTCTGGGTTGTTATGGGATAGCTCTTAAGTATTCCAGATTAATCTAGTTTTGATTCTGAAAAAGCTTTTAACACTAAATTTTGGGATTTTCCACAAAATATTTCTGCGAATATTCTTATGACAAAAAAATCAGATGACCATGCCCTTTGCCAAAAAATAGCCTAAGTAAGAGCCCTGCAGGTCATTTTTCCTGACCATTTCCGGGCGAAATCCGATTTTTTAACCCAAACTCCCTACAGTTCTGAATGATATGAAAGTACTTTGTCTCAGTGACAAAATGGTGAGAAAAGCATGAAAAAGCTCTTCAGTTTTAGTTAATACTCAAAGTTTAACTTTAAATCACTGATTTTTGACGACTTATCGGTAAAACAGCGATGACGTGATTAAATATTGATGGCGTGATAGGTTCAAGTTGCTACTTATGTGTTCAAAATAAATTTGCCTCTTACTTCATAAAGTTTTATGACTTTATTATGGGTGGTTCTCGAAAACCCTACATGATGAAGAAAACCCTCTGAAATATTTTTGAAAAGTCTTTTTTTTTCGTAATTATTCATAGCATTCTGAATGTCACATGAGAGAAACTAATAGCTTCAACCATATAGGGCCTAGCGATAAGGCAATTCTGCCTTCTACAGGTCCTGCCTTTCTGCCAACTTTAGATACGCATGTAATATTGTAAATAACTTTATTTGTAAAAGATATAATTACGATATAGATGTATCATAATTTGGAAAGGAAAAGAAACGAAGAAAAAAAAAGATCTCCCCCATTTTTCAAAGTCAAAGAAAGCCCAAGTGGAATAGGTCACTGGCATATTAACAATAGCTATTTTTGCTGTTTTGACGTTCTGCAATGAATTTATCAGGGATTGAATTGAATTTGTTTTTTTAGGACAATTTACTTAATATTCTTACTTACTTCCACCATACCTAGTATTTTACAGAATTTTTCTGCTTTAACATGATATACGTATGAAAAAGTACTTAAAACGCTTTTTTGACGCTTTTTATGACGTCATTACCCTATGAAGTGAGTTTGCCGTCAATTTGCAACCATTGATTTTAACAGTTATATATAATTTCTATTGAATTCATATTTGGTTACATCTAAAGGTTGTTAAGAGCCTGTTTTCATCTTGAAAACATATGAAATTAGTTGTAAAAAAGAGAAAAAGACGTCATTTCATAATTGACGTCACTCCGACGTAGGGAAAAAATAATCAGATTCTCCACCATCGATTTTTGATTTCTACATTAAGTTTTGATTAAGAATCATGTCTCAGAACAAAATACACATCCAATGTCGACTCCATTACATAACACAACGGACAAATTGTTGAAAGTATCTACGAAGAAACAATTCTTCTTTAGACATAATTGCTTGTGTTAATTGTGCTAACATCTTGTAAAGGTATGTAAAAAAGGGTATTGAAACAACGTAGCAGAAAATATGAGCACCCCCAAAAAACAGTGCAAAGTATATCTTGATAGCTGTAGCTAATAAATATAATCTGAGGTGTATTACATAACGTCATGCGTTGCATACCGTAATATCGTGCGCTATTCTACAACCGCATATGATCAAGGTAATAACAAAGCATTCGTAGTATGCACTAGAGAGCTTGCTTATTTGAATAAACAATTGATTCTTAGTCTTGGTATATATATGATAAGAGGGATGGTAAGGATAGTAGGGAATTAAGAATTAAGTACTGTTGCCATCCATTAGTCATAAAGAAACTGTTCAGCCATCTGAATCGTTTTTACCACACGTGGTCACACCCTTAAGTTTAACACCGCTGTTCACGGGACGACATAAGAGCCTGCTCTGATAAACTTGGTCACTATTTGAAAAAAAGTTTCTGGTCTTTACTTTTCTTATTGAGAATTGAATTAAGATTGAGAAATAATCGACAATTACTTTTCTAAGTTAATACTTCCTCCATTTTAAGACTTCGTAATGTATGTGTCCACTATTCTGTAAAGCATCTTTAATTTCAGGTTTTCCCAGAAGGGCAGAGACATATAATCTCAAGCATAGTTTTACAGGGCAGTCACAACGGGCTTCTGCATCTTTATCATGGAATCGATTGGAATGAAACATGTCTTGAAGAATATACGGTAACTTCCTCCTGTTAATTTGGTCTAAATCCCGCTGCCTGTGGCGTGACAGATTTTTTTGCAGAATATTTCAGGTTACAAATACCAATAGACATTCAAGTAAATATTTTGTCAGTGTATACTTCTCTAGGTTTTTGTTAAAAAATTATTGAAAACGCATTTATAAATGCTAACTATCTAGAAATAAACCCGTGTTTCTAAGTGCGGGTACCAAGTCTCACCTGGTAAATCAAATTTTGAAATCAGCTCATCGGGTAACAAAATATTTTTTTCAGCGGGTAATTAATTTCTCATTCAGAAATAATTGAAACCTATATTAATTTAAAACAAAGCGTACTCAAGTAAGCATATCCTTTCTTTTTTATATGAAAGGTTTTCCTAGAAACTTTTATATTTTCAAAATATATTTTAGAAAGGAATATGCAATTTAGAGCAGGGGCCTATCTACCATGGGGCTGGGGGGGGTATTGCCAGCCCCCCACCAGAAGTTTTTCCACCAAAATTTTTTTGTTTCTTCATTTAAAGTAGAGTGAATACCAGTGTCAAACCTGAATAAGAGGCGGAGGGCGGAAAGGGAGTCTATGCTCCTAAAATGCTTTTCTTACAAGTTTTGTTTTAACTAAATTTATTTTGAATAATGCAAATACACGTATTTTTATAAGAAAACAGTTTATGAGGAACTTGGTACTGGACATGACAAAAATTTAGAAACTTTTGGAACTAGGAAAATGTGGCAAATTTCTGTTAAGAAACTTTTTTGCTGATATTTACAGTTGAAGTCGGCGATATAGGATAAATACGTCGCTATTTACGCCATCCTTGTGATCTTACTTATTTACAGCATACAAATCTTGCAGTAAAAACAACCAATCAATGACAAACTTGTTGTTTCTTCCAAAGGAACTTATCTTCATTAAAAGCTAAGAAACTTCTTACGAAACTTCTGGAAGCAAAATTATTTAATTTCTAAGAAACGTTTGGAACTAGGTCTGGTGCTTGTTTTCTTATAAAAAGAGCGTGTATAATTGAAATGTTTTGAAGACACCAATTTTTCCACGTTACTGGAGGGGGAGGGTAAGTGCCCCTCTAGTTTTTTTTTTTTTTTTTTTTTGGTGAATGATAAAGGTTTTTTAAATAAAACCAGCAATTCATTATACGCTGTGTACGTGGAACGTGCAAGGAACTAGAAAAACTTCCCCTTTGTCAAATGTTCCAAGTAACCAATAAATGGAAAAATACAACTTCCTTGTTTTGAAAAAATTTCCACTTTTTGAAAAGATATTCAAGCCGAGAAAGCAAACTTACATCAAAAACTCTTAGGCAAGGTCTTTAGTTATACAGCTTTTTTCACATATTGGTTGCATAGTTTAAGTAAAAGGATATTTGAAAAATGACGTTTTAGTGAAGATTTTTGAAATGTTTTAAGGGTGGCCTCTTGGAAATTTCCGCTTGTGACATTATATACCACACATTGGACCTTAAAAAATAGTTACACCTTTTGAAAGTTGAACTATGGTTGCACTAATTGGATGGTCCACTAGCTCAACTAAAGTGATAGAACTAAAATTCTAGCCATACAAATTCCAGCTTGTATTGTTTCTGCATAGTTAAGGTTACTTTTACTTCTCTTTTTTTTTTGAAAATATACGTTTCAATTAGTTCAGGCTTCAATATTAACGTTGAAAGCTGTTTAAGAGCTTCTAAATTCCAAAATTTTCTTTGTCGCGCAACCATGGTGGGCGACACTTAAACCACCCTACCTTACTTACTTACGCCGTGTTCATCATTTTAAAGTATTATTAGCATATGACTCAGGCCATTTATCCGCAAGTCTCTTACATTTTGCCCCCCAGAAAAAAAATTCGTAGATAGGCCCCTGTAAAGTAGAATTTTTAAACCGGCTAATTAGGTATTCTTCAAATTTCTGACCGTTAAGGCCAAAAAAAAAATTAAATTTTTTTAACCAGATTTTTTTAGACACACCGGAAAGGTCGAAATTAAGAAAATTTTGGCTGGGAAGTTCACCGGGTAGGATTCCAGGTGTGTGAAACAGAGAGAAGAACTGAGAAAAGTATTCCGTTTATTTTTACCACAACCAATACGTCAAATAAACTCCGAAACTATTTATTTCTTAGGGGTATTATAAAGCCTTTAAAGCCCGCCGGAAACAGTACGTTAAACAGGATATATAGGAAGGAAACAAGAAATCAAATGGAGAAAGAAGCTTTTTCTTTTTATCTTCATAACAGTAATTATAAATAAACAAAATAATTATAAATGAACCCTTATTTTTTAGTGGGTGTCATTGTCTTCCTATACTGCTCAACCTTTCAACCCGCCGCTGGTTACATCATTCTTATTGTTCGAAACAGTACAACTATCACTACTACCGAGTGATGCCGACCTTGTTATTCCGGTTATGCCCTCAAAAATATCTTTTGATATAGTTTTCGGTCCTACATGTGGTAAGAGACTTTAATAAATTATGACATTGCTGAATTTTGTGGATTTGAATGTTATTTTACTTATACTTACGAGTTTTTACTTATAGCGCAACCAGAGTTTGGCAATTGGCAGCCAGGAGTGTGCAAAGGTGAAAACTGTGGTAATGATGGGGAATTTAATACTACTGCTCAATGCAAAAATGGTGAAAGTGTAGTGGGAAATGAATATTGTATTGGAGAGCATGTCATTACCAAAAGCTGTAAACCAGAATGCTATGGTAAGCTGTCGGGTCTCAACGGGTTAACGTTTTGTACTGAAAATAATCTCTTAAAGCAGAAACAAACTTTTATTGAAATGTCTTTAATTGAAAATCAAGTTGAAACCAAGTAAATGCAGCTCCTTTAATTCGAATCATCACACAAATTGAACGAATTCTTAAATCCCTTGGCATTAGATTTATGAACTCGAACTCCTATAATTCAAAACAGCATCTAAATCAACCAAATTCTGATCCCCTTTGATATTATCTTTAGAATTTCAATCTCACGGCCTTTTCAAATCAAGAGATGTTGCTAATAAAACTATACATCATCGGAAGAAAAGAGATTGCAAAAAGATAATTCCAAAAGAATGCGATTCATCAATTGGTACGTAGACATGATCTTAATGAAAATAATTATCTTTAACGGTTGCTTAAAACTTCATTCTTCTTTTCTTAAATTTTTTAGACGCCACGGCATTGGAATTTCCTCTCGACTACTGCAAAGAAGTTAACAACGCAGAACCTAAAAAATGTGGTAACCCAGACGAAGAATTTGGTTCGTAAATAAATTTACCATAAGATTTTGATAGGGCATTCAATTTGATAAATAAACCTTTGATGGTTATAAATTCAAAAATTGGGTTATCTTCTTTAATTCTTATCTTCAAAAACGTCTTCTAAAGCTCTGTGAAATAGAATTCTATAACTAAAACGTTCTGGAGGGTCAAAGTATTTTTGATGCATTTTTTGAGATAATTTTTCTTCGGAAATTAGCGTTATTCTGCCAATTAAGTGTTAACAGGAAATAAAATTCTAAATATTCAAAAAAATTAAGCTTTGGCACTTTTAGCACTTTCAGAATTTCTTGTTTTTGTTTCAGTAACCACAGAATGGGGTGAATGGTCTTGTGATGGCGG
>JANSTP010028124.1:0-14999 GCA_025330745.1 Cladonema radiatum
GCTAAATGTTCAAATGCTAGTCTTCATGAATGTATTTGAAGATGAAAGTCAAAGTTTTGTGACAGGTAAAATCTTTGGCACAACTAAAGTCAGTCTGATGGATGTACAGCAGCGTAGACAAGGTAGTGAATTGCATTGAAATAATTCTCCAGCTCATTAAAAATGATTCCTGGAGAAAGCAATACTCTTGAGTTAAGAATAGACAGATTTTTTTGCTCACGAGAATTGAATTAAGACAATAGCTTCTGTAAATATACAAAAATATGCATCTCGATATCACGTTGTGAATTTGACTTGGACTTTTAAGGAAACACAACTTAATAAGTTAATTCAATAACTGTCTACCTTTTTACAGTAGAAAGCGTTTGTGACTTGCGATTATTTTTTGGTAGTTTATCATCGTGTAGCAAATGTTTTTTCAGCAAAGTTTCTTGTTGAAATATATTCAAAATTTAGATATTTAAAATTTGAATACAGTCACTCTGTTACTGATCAAAGTTCTTTTAGAAAAATGTTTCTTTTTTCAAATAGCTATAGCTAGCAGTCTGCGATATGTTTCAAAATTTTTTATTCAATATTTTCTAAAAATATATTTTTCATAGTACGCAAACGTATAATTCTCATGTCAAAAATGTGTGAATTACCTGATTGATGGTTTGCTTGAATAGAGTCATGCTTTTTCACAAAAAAAGCTAAACATAAACACTTATGTGGCGACTAAAAACTAGGGTCATTGGTAGAAAACACTTGTCACTTGCGATGGTTATTTCACAGGCAATTATCGTGCTACAAATGTGTTTCTTAACATGTCTTTCTTTCTATTAATGATGAGGAACAGATTGAACTAGCAAATCAGATGTAAAGTTTTCTTTTTTCTAGTACTTTGCTCTTATATATGTTCAGTAGGATTAGTGACATTGTTGAAATCGGTTTTGAAAACATGATTTGTTGATACAGAAATTATTTTGCAAATATGTTGTGTAAATTTTTTCATATACGTTGAACGAATTTTTTTGTAAAAATGTTTCATAAATGTTTTCCTAAATAGGGCTCGTAATAAATTTTTGGCAAATATGTTTCGTAAATATTTTTTTAAATACGGTACATAATAACTTTTTGGCAAATGTATTTCGTAAATATTTTTTGTAAATATGACACTTCATAAATCTTTGGTAAATATGTTTCGTAAATATTATTTATAAATATGGCAGGAAATAAATTTTTGGTAAATATGTTTTGTTAATTTTTTTTTTTTTTTTTTAATTCAGCACATAATAAAGTTTTGGTAAATATTTTTCATCAATATTTTTTTAACTATGGCGCGGAATAAATTTTTGGCAAATATGTTTCGTAAATATTGTTTTTAAATACGGCTCGTAATAAATTTTTGGTACTCGTAAATATTTTTTGTAAACGCTTAATAAATTTTTGGTTAATATTTTTGGTAAATATTTTTTGTAAATAGGATTGATAAATTTTAGGTAAATATGTTTCATAAATATTTTTTGTAAATATGATGCGTAATAATTTTTGCTAGATATATGTCATAAAAATTTTTTGTAAATACAACGCTTGATAAATTTTTGGTAAATATGTTTCGTAAATATTTTTTATATAATTTTTTCGTCAATATTTTTCATGAATATTTTTTGACCAAAATTAATTTTGACCGGACAGTTCATTGTTTTGAAGAATTTCTTTTGAAGCTTGCTATTTTGAGGTGCTACTTCTTTGCAAATGCGTTTCCTGCGTTACAGCTGGAAGTAGAGGGCCTGATTTTTGTGCAGGAAGCGGAAATTTTAATGCGCTGTGTCGCTTTTTTATTATTATGTATCTTTCATGTTCCATAGGGAGGAGCATCTAATCAGAGTCTCGTTGAAATATGTAGAAACGCATTTAATCGTTACTCAGAAGCCTTTTCTCCATTTCACAAATCATCAAATGATCTTTGTCGCAATATTTCAAATCAGTTGAATTTTGATAATTAGTTTTTCACTGCAAGCACCAATTCTTGTTTTTGAATTAATATACATCTCTTTGTTTAACTCACATTTTTGTCAGGACTTTTGTTATGTATATTTATTTCATGTTTTTGCTTTTATGCAGTATGTGATGTGTTGTATTATGTGCATGTCGTGTTTGTGTATTGTCTGATTGCACTATTTGAATCTGGCGGACGTCATGAATGGAGCAGGCGATGCTTGCTCATCCGGAACACCTAATCACAATACCGATGATAATGCTCTACAGCCAGTGGAGTGTTTGATTCGGTCAAGATAATGATGATGGTATATATCTTCCGTGTGGCCAACGTGGTTTGTGTTTATGTTCTGTCTTAGTTGAATGTAATTTAGTTAAGTGTTTCTACTATTATAAACTGTAACATGGCCACCAGACATGCTGTGCTGTTGTGTAAAATAGGTGGTAGTTATTTAATGCTGTCAGAACAGTATGCACCCAGTTGTAGTAGGAGTGTGATGTCTTATATGTTAATTGTTATTTCCTACCTTTCCTACTTCTTGAACATGTTTTTTTACTGTCAAAGCTTTTCAAGTTAATATTTATCTGGTATTTTTTAGTCTTTTGGTCATCGATTATATTGAATAACTCATTTGATTTGTTTATTCTCTGGTGTCGTTTAACATATTTCAGCAATTTTGCCAAAATATGTATATTTATTAATCATCAATGAAATGGAGCTGAAGCTGCTTCAAAGTATATATTTTAAGATTTTTGCAAGCTCTTAGTTTTAACGTATTATTACTTCAAATGGACAATTATTTATACGGTCTTATTTTTCCTTACTTGTCAATTTATAATCAAATTCCAGCATCCTAGTTTTCAAATCCATAAATAATCGTTTCCAAACAGTGTTGCTTATTTCAAATTAAGTGACATTACTTAATATAACTTGTTTGATGATACCTACCTTTTTTGTTTCTAGTAATAGGACAGGTTGGACTCCAACATTCGAGAACATTTCTGTGAATCTTGCTTCACAATATGGTTGGGTGCATGGTTTGACTGTCACTGAAATGGAAATTGTTCATGGAGCTTTTAGAACACTCAACCCGAATGGTAAGGTACAGCTTTTTTCGATAATACAAGGAAGCATCTGTTTACTATACTATATTTATAGGAGGACATTTTTTCGTTCTATCTAAAATAAAATAAGCAATACTAAAAAGTTTTTTTTTACAATACTAAACAGTTTTTTTTTTTTACAATGTTGATTTAATTTAGTTTTTTAAAAGGAATTACACCACAAGTGACCTGAATGTCCTCCATATGTGGAAGAGAAAATTTCTCAGCAACGAAAAGTGGAATAGAAAATGTCCTATGGTGTAATCTTTTCGTACTACTTCTTGTTGAAAAAGGGAAGGGTAAAAGAAATCAAATATAGTTATTATCTTTAGTAAAAAATTTTTTGATAATAAACAAGCACAGTAACAGACGTTTATAGGTATAAAAACGTCTTAGAGTACATTTAAATGCAACCAAGACTTACCTTAAGTCGTTTTCTATTGGAATTTTTGGAAGTCGGTACGTTACGGGAAAACGACTTGCAAATAAACGTACGGATTTTTAAAAAATTTAAAATTCGGTGTATTTCGAAAGTAAGACGGGGGTAATTATTTTTTTAAAGTAAGTGCGCAGAGCAGGCGATTTTATCATTTTATTCTGTGATTCAATGAGTTGGGGAAGCTACAATGCCAGGTGACAGATGTTGACATCTACAAGGTAAGGCAATACAAAATTTATTGAAGGAATGATGAATCATTTCTCTGAACTTTAAAATATATAAAACTCCAAAATCTATGAGAAACTTGAGCAGCAGAACCAGAGAGCAGACAGAGGTGTGTTGGCAAGCTAGTCTCAGCTGGTCGTCAACCATATGCCTCTTTCAATCATCCAAGTTCTCTCTTGATTTGTATCTATGTCAAAAGAGCTTAGTTGGGCCTTTGTTTTGCCCCTCTCTTTAAATAAGAGAGGTGAAAGGTCTACTATGTTTATATATTTTAGTTCATAGCCAAATACAAACAAAAAAAATTGTAGCTATGTAGTAGAGAGGTAGCTAGCTAGATGTAAGATCAAGGTAGCAGGAAAAGGAAAGTTTGGATTTCAATTCTCCACTTTCGACAAGATCTCAGCAGGTTTAAAAAGCTTTTTTAAGGTTTTTGATTTCTCTAAAAGTGGGTCAGCATAAAGATTAGGTCATATCTTCAGGAGTAAATTTTAAATGAGAACATTTTATCTTAGGTTTTAACAGATGACATATCAGGGCAGTTTTTAGGTGACAATCATGAAGCTTTGGCCAGATCCAGGGGCCATTTAATTTGTGTTGTGCAGCCTAAAAAATTGAGGCATAAAACACTAGCTATATATGTTAGAAAATAAAAAATGCTTAAAATGAAAAAACCTTGTATACAAAATTTTATAGTATTTGTATATGCAATGGAAGTTTAAGTTTAGGTTTAAAATTTTACTCGTCAGCATTTATTGCAGCTGCACATAGGTCACAAAATTCAAACAGACATAACTTATTTTTTCATAACCCTATTTATTCAAAAAAAAATGGGGAACGTCAAAAAATAGAACGAGATGCATTAAGTCAACAGATAAAATTCCTGCTCGACAACACCAAAATCACGTGTTATTGACTTATGAATCCTTTTTATCTTAGAATAGACTTTGAAGGTACTAAATTTACACCTAGGGAATTTCCATTAATTATTATTTATTATTTATTGTTTATTTATTTCAGTTTCAAATATTTTACGCGGTTAAGCGTTTTACATGGTTATATATTAAAGAAGCATGATGCAATCTGTTTTCAAAGAAATACTTTCGATAGGATCAGACTGAATTACAAAGATCATATATATTCCGAAAAAGGGGAGTCACAGAGAGCTGTAAAATATTCCAGAAAAACTGAAAAATACAGATCATATTGCATATATGTTACGGCCACCTCAGAGAAAAGCGCCACCAATCCCCTAACATAACATACCATGTCTGCAACCATGTTGCAATATGATCGTATGAGAGGAAATTATTATCAGTCAAAATATAATGGGCATATAACCTAGTGAGATTTATATATAAAAAATATATATATGTAAACTAATTAAAAATACTTAAACAAAAATACACACACAAGTAGACATTGGCTACATAACATCCATGCCGTCATCATTATCTGGACCAACAATGACACCCAACTGGATGAAGAGCATCATTGTCAGCGATATGACCAAGTGTTCCGGACGGGTAAGCGTCATCTGCATCATCGATGGCACAAAACACAAGAAACCACAAAGACATCACAAAAATTAATAAAAGCATAGTAAAAATTATTGCTTTACTGTATTACAAATTTATATACAAATTAGGAGACCAGCTCAAAGGGGCAATTAATTTAATTGAAATTTAACTAATTCTTATAGAATAAAAGAATAAATAGAGCATGAACTAATTCATTGGCAGATACACCATATTTAGAAAATTCAGCAGAGTGCTTATTGAAGAGTGTTCTCACTGTCTTTTTAAGGTATTGTTCGGAAGCTCCTTGACTTTTCATTCTGTTTAATAACTGTTTAGATGATGCCAAAAAGTTCCTGAATTGTGATATCACTTTGCAAGTTTGAAGAATCTCTGCAGATACAGTATTATAATATATTTTCCTAGGTATATTACTACTGCTATTTGGCATTCTGACAATTGAAAAATCAAAGCTGTCTCTTTTGTCAAACAATGATGTACTGTATTTGTCGTTTTCTATTTTGATTGTTATATCTGGAAATGAGGCAGAAGTAGTTTTATTATTCTCTAGTTTGAGGTCAAGTTCTTCTGGGTAGATCTCTGTATAATGTTCAAGAAAAGACATTATATATTTACAAACGCATACATACCTAAAAACACATAATATATCGTACAAAATAAAAAAACATGCAAAAGTTATAAACCACGCAGAACCAGTACAAAACGAAGAAACTGGGAAACCAGAAGAAGACCTTTAATGGTCTTATCACTAGACCCATATTTTTTCAGACTTCAAAAGATTAATCTGACGGACAACTACACTTCAAAAAAATTCTTCTACGTTTTCTATTTCTGTTAAACAAATTATATCAAATATATTATTACATTCATCGAGAAAGTCTTTAAGAGACAAAAAGTTTTGTTTTAGGCTTCTGATATTTACATGCAGAACTGAGAGATTTTTCTCTTGTAAATAATCGTTTTTAAGACATTTGAAATTTCTTTCATATCAATATAGGGAGTATCAAACTCTTTTGAGTTCAAATCATTAAAGTAACTTAAATCACGATCTTTATCTTCATCAAGGAAATACTTAGTAGTAAAAGGGTTAAACGACAAATTTTCGAAGTTTTCTATCAAAAGAGCCATATGACATTCAAAACGACCTCTGCACATAATTATTCGAGTATGCAATATTATTTTTGTAAAATATTAGAAACCAGAGCAAACTCTCAACTCAGCACCTTCTTGATCCTTGATAAAAGGGCTGCTGTCTATAAACTACCTTATAAGAAAAGATCTTACAATCTGTTTTTGCAGTTTTTGCCATAGAAAATAAATTTCTTCGCATGTCTGTTGTATGTTCACAGAAATCTTCGTTTACGTACACCGAATTCTCACACATTTTCAATTCATTATACGAGTCGAATATCTTGTTCCTTTTTTGAGGTAGTGTGATGCATAAGATAAAGGGTTTGTAAGTTTTAACATTTGAAACAGCAACTATTATGATTGAAAGATCTTTTTTACAGAATTTATGAACAATTTAATACATTTAATAAAAGTATTCAACTTTACTGACAAAGAATGTTTGCTATGACTTGATTGATGCATCAAATTATTTTGGAAATTATAAAGAGATTATTGAGAAAAGTTTTCATCCAAATATAACATTTTGCTGCTACTGTAGTTGTAAAAACTTGAAAAACTTTTTCTACCTTGCTTTATTGCCTTTTAGCAATCACCAGTTACCGATCTTTAAGTAATGCTTAAAATTTTTTTACTTAGTTCATTTATATATTCTATTTTGCATCATTGTGAACAACTCAACAGCATCTCAACTGGCAGTGCCCAAAAATAATTTTTCTTTTGGTTTTTTTAAAAAATATATATTTTAAAATACAGACCCCTTCATTTGGTAGAATTTAACTATCTGAAAACAAATTATTGCTCAAATTGAATAATGTTCAAAAATAACTACAGTATATCTAGTACAGTGACCTGACAAAAAGTTATACAAACCAAAAATATCTGTATTTTAAAAATACTGAACAAATTTCTTTCCCTTCAAAAAATTACTGCAGGACTTCAAATATATTTCATAAATCAAGAAAATTTTCAGCCAATAGCAATTTATTTTATTACAAAAAAATTTATCGGCTTTAAGATTTTGCAAGCATTGACCATTTTGCAGTTTTAATGGGTAAAATTATATTTGCGGCATTTTAATTTAGCTGTTCAAGCAAAATACAAAAATTTCAGCCTTTGAAGTCTGTGTTTCAATAAAAAATTTAAAAAGTCACATAAAATTTGAATGTTTTGAATGAATTGAGGCATATTGTTTAGAGCTAGAGTATTTATTTAAAAAATACATCTGGTACAAAACAGAAGAAATTGGTTTTAACTTCAAAATTTTCATGCCATTATTTTTTGGCAATTAAGTTTATATTAATTTATTAATTATTTAATAATTTAGTAATTAATTTTCGAAAAATAAGAATTTGGTTTTAAAAAAGGAAAAAATTTTTACTATGGCCATCATTTTAAAGTGTTGAAATATCCGAATATTTTAAATATTTGGTCTTTTCTAAACTACAAGTTATATGGAATCTTTATTTGTATTTCCATACTCTTTAAAATATGTTGAATAACTATTCACTTTTCAATTACAATCTATGGTAGATATGTAACGTTATAACGAATAATTGCTCAATAGATTTGATATTTTGGGATTATTACTTTCACGGCAGTGTAAAGTATTTTTTTACCCTCTCATCTTTCTTCCATAACGCTAGACAATCGGGATTCACCCAGTTCATAGCTTATAGCTTTCAAAACCGATTTTTCGAAAACCGAAGTTTTCAGAATAGCTGTCTCCGCAATGAAAAATCTCTTGTTTTACGTGATAATTTAGAGATCGCTAATTGGTCGATCATTTATGTTTCAAAGAAATGACATGGTTTTCTTATTTTGTTTATCATTTTTTCTTTTGTCATAACATGTTATATCAACCCCGAGGAAAATAAATTATGTACAATGGCTCTTCAAATTATGTCATGTAAAAAATTAGTTTATTAAGAACCTCTAAAGCTCCTTGAAAGCTATAGAAACTTAGAAATGTTATACAAAAGATAGAAGAAGTGATTCAGCTGTTAGCAAGTCTCAGATAATAGATGTAAGCTTCATTCATGGAATTCTTAGATAGCTCAAGATGCAGACAATATACATTAAGAACTTCTTTAAAAATGATCAGATTGGTTAACGTGTTTAACTGTATAGCTAGGTAGTACTGAAGGAGCTTGCTATGTATTATTTATTTATAGCTGTTATTCTATGAGAAGTTGTCTGATGAAGGGAGCTTATGATCTTTTTAATTTTTGTTTTTGAGTTTATTTCTAGACTTTCAGCTCATGGTAGCCAAGTCTACATTCCTTGCACTGTACGGCGAAGATCTTTGGCGTGAGATAGGAAGAACGTTTGGCGTATTGGTGCACACTAACCTTTAAGAAAAGTATTAGTGTCCTGTTATGGTTCTTCTGTCAAGTCCATATAAACTTTTTGGCGTAGCTTAGGTGGTTATTCACTTACTTGACTTCGGCTGGAGTATTACATGAAACACTTGCTAGGTGGTAGCAGAAATATGTTCTCCTATCTGCCCATCACTTTCATTCTCAAGATGTTAGCATTATTGACATCACATAAGTTCTGATAATACCGACTTGTGATATTTTGTATTCATGAATGCCAGCCATTTTGCTTCTGAAGATGTTAATTTTCATGCAGTGTACATCAAAGAGTTTGTATGAGATAACTTGAGAGATCATGGTAGAGTATTATTACTTGCAGTATTAGATTTCTTTTTTCTAACTTATCACCAGCATTTTGAGGCATTTAGCGTCGGTTTAGTTATTAGAAATTCCCGAATTCTTTTGTGATTGTCTCTAGTTTTCATAATTTTCACAGCAATGTCGTGAAAGTTTGCCTGCATTGCAGTCTCCAGTTTTTCTTTGCAGAGAAAATATTGTTTTATTATAGTTGAATTCATTAAATAATCATCATGATTTTTGTTAAGATTGATGTATAATCAATAATTAAACTTATTGCAAAATGAAAAAACTATATTTTTTAAAAAGCATATAAACAGCCAAAAGTAGCAAAACAAAAAAACAAAAAAACAAAACAACTACAACAACAACAACATAATTTACAAATAAATTAATTTGGAATGAATGAATAAATATAACATTTGTAAGCATATTCAAAAAAATTATTTGCTATGTATAGAGATCTTTTTAAGATATAATTTTAAGGTTCCCAAGCTTACTTGGTTGATTGATTGCTTTTCACACAATGCTAAACTAGCAGTACTCACTACAAATAAAAATAAAAGATTGTGCATGCTCAAGCTTTGTCTCAAATTTTCAAGGGAAAAAAATGCACACCAGAGCTTAAAATTAAACATTTTTTTCTATGCTTGTAAAACTGCACCCATGTTAAGCATATCACTTAACCACAAGATCTAATTAATCGCATAAATTTAAAAATGGATATATAAATACTAGATAGGCTATTTAGGTTATTGAAAATTAACTATATATCTTTCTCAGAGGAATTGTATGCAATGAAAGTTGAAAACTCCTGGAGCGAGGAATAGTGATTAGGTAGTTTAGGTATTTTTTATATATTAACACTATTATTCCTGGGCTTTTTTTGAGTTCGAAATCCTGGAAAAATTCCTTCGGAAATATATAAGATAAACTTATAAAACTCTGTACAGTGATAGACCAACCTATTCTGAACACATTGATACCCCTTTCAACATACGACGTCATCAAAACTTAATGACGTCATCATTTTTTGCCGACAAGTTGTCCGAAATCAACAAATTTTAGGTCAAAATTTGAATGGCAATTGAAGGAGAACCAAAAGGGCTTTTTAAATGCGGTTTTCATTAATTTTCTACTTAAACAAAGCGCTTTATACCTTGGCCCCAAGAATTAATAGCCATCTAAAAATACATCGACAAAGCTAATCTCTGATATTTCAATGTTGTTACCTACTCAAATACATCAATTTTCCATACATCAACATTCTCAAGGACAAAAGTTACGAACAAGTGGCGCTCAGTCTAGAAATTAAATGTATTGTAGGTTTATTATCCTTGCAAACGAGAAGTGATTAAATATTCCTTGGAAAATCATGGTAAATTTTTGTCTCCTTGATTCTTCGAAACTCTGTTCATCATGGGTTGACACAGACAAACCTGCATGAATATACACTGAGTTAACTGATTAATGAAATAAAACAACCTAACTTTCTCAACACACTACTGCACAAAATCTTCCTTCCTAATAAATATTTTCTGTGTTAAATGGCTGACCTACCTAGCATTTTGATCAGCTAGCTAGCTAGTGCTGGTCCAATATTTTAGCAGCAAAATTGTGCTGCTAACTGGTTTTGTTTTACTTTCATGTATTAGTATACAATATTAATAACAGAAAAACAAAAGTAACCCTACTTGAAAATTGGAAACAATGAAATGAAGTAGAAAGTGCCAGAGTGCTTTCACTTGGTATTCCATCATAAGAAGTGACGATTTCAGAAGACAAATTTCCCTCGGCTATTCGCTTCGCTATATCAAACTTCAAAGATTTGCCGCCAGGCCGAATTCGGCCTGGTAGATCCTAAATCTCTAATAGAGCGAGTTACGTTATTTACTAGTCCATTGCCCTGATTTTCTCCCATACGGCAAGTATGCGATGCTTTTGGTCAGCGGTTTCCTAATTCTCGATTTGTCAAGAATGGACTGAAGCTGGATCGGTTTGCCGAGATCTCACTTTATTTAAGATCTACTTGAGATCTCGGTAAAGTGGGCTAAAAATTTCTCACGTGATGTCTTTCAACCGGGCTAGTCCATTTTCCTTGGATGATATTGCCCACAAAATATTTTCTGTAAACAAATATCACGTGAGCAAAGCGGGATGAAACTATTTCCTGTGATCAAAAAAAATTCATCAGCCCACCAAACCGAGCCAGCCCGGTGTACTGGGCTAGCCCTCTCACGTGATCAACTCCTAAATTTAACATAGAATTCTTTGGTACGTTTTGAATCCATGTAACCTGAGCCAAGCCTTTCCTGTGTTTCTGTACCACGATATGATAACATTTCACAATTTTATAATCAAAACGCTTAAACGGGAACTGAGGTCAGAAGAAATATATCTTTTTCGTTCCCTCATTAGAGAGAGGATATTATTTCAAAACTAACGATACTTTATATCGGAAATACATGCTAAAATCTTTGAAGAAGTGATTAAATTGAATGGATAATTTACTTCTCACCACCAAAAAAATCACTTGGATATAAAAAGTAGGCCAATATTTATCAGAAAAAAAAACATATTATTTTTGATCACAATTTGTACTGTCAATTGTAATTTATTTGGAATTTACCCTATCTTTATGGCTTTTAATATCGATAGTATGACGTCATAAATACTACTTGTCATTTGTTTGCTCCATTCTTTTCAAAGGCCTGTAGGAAATATTACTTAGTAGTATGGTCAGGCTTACAATAGGAGCTCAGACTGTTAAATTTACTGCTCAATCTTCTTACTTTTTATGTGAGCTCTTTGCTTAAATGGTTGCAATGAATCTTGCAAAAACTCACTTTTTAATTTAGTACTTTTATTTTCGTAGCACTCTTTCTTTTGCGCAATGTCAAAGGAATTGAGAATCTTCCCAATGAAATTCGTGAAGATTTTTTCAATGAAAAACCATTTGATCAGGACAAATTGAAGACAATGAAGAACATGATAGTTGGCCGATTTCCAGTAAGTTTCTCTTTTTTGTCTTTATAGATACAACGAAATTTGTCAGACAGAAACTGTTGTAAATTGGATCTAAAGTAACTAACTATTGTAGTTATTGTATTGTGGTATTCTTATTATATTTGTCCGTAATTGATGCTTTTTTCGCAAATCGTTTAGAAGTAAGGATTTCCAAATTTCCATTCGCAAAGCTGGGGCTTATTTAAGGTGTGTGACTTATGTCAGATGACATAATTAGGATATTCTGGCTTTAATTTCTTATGTGTTGATATAGTTTCTATAGTGATTACAAATAAAAAGAATCTTAAAAAGAAGCAGTTTTGGAAATTTTAGTTTGGAAAAAATTTCTATGTGTTTATTTTTCGTCACCGAGAAAAAAAATATCATTCATGAAATCTCAAGATATGGTGGTTTATAGTTTTTTAAAACTTTTATATACTATCCGAAAACCTCATACTTCTGCTATTAAAAGTAAATTATGGGAATATTTGTTTGCTATTATCTATTATGCAAAGATGTGAAGTTGCTGTATTTGTCTATATCTACGAGTTTAAGTAAAAAGTATCACAGAGTGTTATTAAAGTTTATTATTGCTTGAATTAACAGAATGGAGACATTTATTATTGAACATAGACTACATTAAGGCCAGAACAGGGGCGGACCCAGGATTTTTCATAACCCTGTCCAAACCTTCTTTAATTTGGACCGCCTAAAACCTTTTGCGCACTATGGTTGAGACAAAGAAGAAAATTTTACATTTTAGGCTCTCTAAAACGACAAACTTGACTCTTCTTTAGCATTATTTTCCTCTTAAAATGGAGCTTCTTTCCAATTTTAGTTCACAAAATTTATGGAAAAATTTTATCAAGTTTGAAATAATTTTTGAAATGAATGTGTAAACTTTTACTTTATATTAGACTAGAAACTAGTCTGTTTTCTATTTTACATGTCCGTATTTTTATTTGCGAAAAACAGACTATTGGGGTTTGGCTTTAGAACAAGAAATGTTATTTTCATAACTCACATTCTGAATTATACATATTGTGATGAAAAATATTTATGACTTTGAAAATAACTGTTATGAAAAAATTTCCCTAAAAAAATTAGAGAACTTTTTAAAAAAACTTCAAAGAAGCCGACGAGCAGATATATCCGTTTGTGAGTGCAGAAAACTTTCGGCGAGTTGATTTTAGTGTCACGAACTCCACTAGCCTGTTTTTCGTAAGTAAAAATACGGACATGTAAAATAGAAAAACAGACTAGTTTCTAGTCTAACTTTTACTGAAAATGGTCTGTCTACAGTACTGGAACCTTGGACTATCGTTTCCAGAGACTGATAAGCCATCTCTACGTACTCATAAAAGGGAAATAAAACATACATTAACTAGCTGCGAAACAGCGTCGTATTGGCCTGCTAACGCAGTCCCAGATCGCTCGCCATCTTTTAGCAATAAAAAAAGGCTCTAAAATCTCTTAACATATGTTTTAGATTGTCTTTATTAAGTTTTGTCTGCGAAGGCAAAGTATTGGTTTTGCTATCAAGTTTTTAATGAAAGTTAATGCACTTAAAAAGTCCTAGATTGCTACGATGGTAACAAAAGCAAATAACTGACACTGAAGAAAAATAGCGTCGCACGACGCGTTTTGCATTAAAATTTTTAAAACTGCCATGTTTATCACACCATAGACGGTTTCCATGGTAGCAAAAAAATTGTGCAAAAAGCTTAGAGTGATATTGGACATATGTGTGCCAAGATTGGTTAGCAAAAGTAACTTACTTTAGGGCCAGGTTTTGCTGGGAACATTAGAATGATTTCACTGCAAAAATGTTAGAGGTTTTCTGATTGGTTTTCCTTTTGAAGAGTGTACAGCCAATGAGAACTTTTTGCGATTTTATAAGTATGGCATGCTAACCTCCACATATCGTTCTTGACGCTACGCTACATAGGCGGGTGCAGGTTATTGTAGTATAATTTGTGAAATAAGGTGAGATGATAACTCTTTCATTCTGAAACTTTTTGTCAAATACTCAAGGAAACTGAATTCTAAATTTCTTAAAACGAATCCTAAATTTGTTTACTCGCACGTATGAGCTCAAGGAACTTCTTATTTATTGTGATTTTTGTTGAATTAAAAAAAAAATTCGTTTCTATAGACAGACAAATCCTCATGCGCTTGAACTTCAAGAGAATGGGGAAAAAATTATTAGGTACATACATCTGTTCCGCTATAAACAGATATATATGCTACTTTCGTTGACACATTAAAAAGTCTTTATGTGACCATCAGTATAAATATACTTCTTTCTATATTCCAAAAAAGTATAGAACTTTGGTAAGAAATTAAAAATTTAATTACTTTAGTATCCAATGAAAACGATTTATAATCAAAACAAACTCATAATTGGAAAATGATTAATTAAAGTGTTATAGTCACTGGTC
Source organism: Cladonema radiatum (assembly GCA_025330745.1). Taxonomy (NCBI): domain Eukaryota; kingdom Metazoa; phylum Cnidaria; class Hydrozoa; order Anthoathecata; family Cladonematidae; genus Cladonema; species Cladonema radiatum. Next base: position 14,534 of record JANSTP010028124.1, read on the forward strand.
TACAATAAAAACTTTGATTTTGGTCAGTAATTAGATTTTTTTTTAATTCTAAAAGGCGTGTCCATGCGGCTCTGTTCATGCGTCCAAAAAAAAAAATAAAGTCGTGAAAAGGTTATAAATATGTTTAGTGAGTGAGAGCAAGGAGCCTCTTGCGCTATTAAAATTACGCTTAGTAAGTGAAAAAATCTGACTTTACGCTATTAATAATAGTGATGATGATTGTTACACATTTAATATAAAATATTCCATAAAAAAATATCCTTAAAAAGGATAAAAAAAGGCCTGTTAATATTTGAGGCAGCCCGTGATGCAGCGATAAAAAAGTAAAGAAATTCCTAAGAAATAATTTTATAAAGCCATACAATATCAAATATTAACGGGGCGAGTTTACTTTATTCTCTGAAAGGCACTAAGCAGGCAAAGGCATTAGGCAAAGGCATTAGGAAAAGACAATAGGCAAAAGGCA
>JANSTP010028235.1:0-14996 GCA_025330745.1 Cladonema radiatum
TATCGTGCCAAGTTTCAAGTTCAAACGATGTTTAGTTCTTGAGAAAAGTAGGGGGGTTAACTTACCACCCCCCCCCCCCGGGCTGAATAACCCCCTCTCAGAATCCCTGGTCCAATAGGGTTAAAGCTGTTTTATTGAATTTAAGACCGTCGCCAAGTGCTACAGGTCTGTCTTACTGCTTTTAAAATAGCTTCACATATGTCAGCAGCTGTTTAAACAGTTTTAGACTGTCTGTAACAATGGTTAAAGGATTTACAATACGTTTAAACAATCCAAAAACACGTTTAAAGCCGTTTTATTGAGTTTCACAGCGCCGCAACGCCTTTTAAAGCTTTATAACAGCTTTTAAACTGGCTTCCCATATTTTAGAAGCTGTTTAAACAGTTCTACACTGTCTCTGATATTATTTAAAGGCTTTAGAATACGTCCAAAGCTGCCAAAGTATGTTTAAAGCCGTTTTATTGAGTTTCACAGCGTCGCGACGCGTATTAAAGATATTTTACTGCTTTTAAACTGGGTTCACATATGTTAGAAGCTGTTTAAGCAGTTCTACACAGTCTGTAACTATGTTTAAAGGCTTTAAAATACGTCTAAAGCAGCCAAAAACACGTTTAATTCCGTTTCATTGAGATTCACATCGTCGCGAAGCGTTTTAAAGCTGTCTTACTGCTTTTAAACTGGCTACACATGTATTAGAAGCTGATTAAACAGTTCTACACTGTCTCTGACAATATTTAAATCCTTTAGAATTCGTCTAAGGCGCCGAAAACACGTTTAAAGCTGTTTTATTGAATTTAACACAGTCGCGAAGTGCTTTAAATCTGTTTTACTGCTTTTAAAATGGCTTCACATATGTTAGAAGCTGTTTAACCAGTTCTACACTGTCTCTCACAATGTTTAAAGGCTTTTCAATACGTCTAAACCAGCCAAAAAAACGTCAAAAGCTGCTTTATTGAATCTAACAGCTTTGCAAAACGTTTTACACCAGTTTTACTGATTTTAAACTGGCTTCACAAATGTTAAAAGCTGCTTAAACAGTTCTACACTGTTTCTAACAATGTTTAAAGGGTTTAGAATACGTCCAAACCAGTCGAAAACACGTTTAATTCCGTTTTATTGAGATTCACATCGTCCGGAAGCGTTTTAAAGCTATTTTACTTCTTTTAAACTAGCTACAAATATGTTAGAAGCTGTTTAAACAGTTCTACACTGTCTCTAACAATGTTTAAAGGATTTAGAATACGTTTAAACCTGTCAACAACACATTTAATTCCGTTTTATTGAGTTTCACATCGTCGCGAACAGCTTTAAAGCTACTTTACTGTTTTTAAACTGGCTTCACATATGTTATAAGCTGCTTAAGGAGTTCTACACTGTCTCCAACAATGTTTAACGGCTTTAATAAACGTCTAAAGCAGCAACAACACGTTTAACGTCATTTCATTGAGTGTAACAGCGTCGCCAAGCGTTTTAAAGCTGCTTTACCGCTTTTAAAAGGCTTGAGATATGTTACAAGCTGTTTAGGAAGTTCTACACTGTCTCCAACAATGCTTAAAGGATTTAGAATACGCTTAAACAAGCGGAAAACACGTTTAAAGCCGCTTTATTGAGTTTAACATTGTCGCGAAGCTTTTAAGACCAGCTTTACTGCTTTTAAACTGGCTTCACATATGTTAGAAGCTGTTGAAGCAGTTCTACACTGTCTCTAACAACGTTTAAATTTAAAAGCTTTAAACTACGTCTAAACCAGCAAGAAACACGTTTAAAACATTTTTATTGAGTTTAACAGCGTCACGAAGGGTTTTTAAAGCTGTTCTACTTCTTTTCAACTGGCTACACAGATGTTAGAAGCTGTTTAAACAGTTCTACACTGTCTCTAACAACGTTTAAAGGCTTTACAATAAGTCATTGCGAGACAAAAACGCTTTTAAAGCCGCTTTAAGGAATGTGTCAGCGTTGCAAAGCGTTTTAAATCTGTTTTACCGCTTTTAAACTGGCTTTACATTTGTTAGAAGCTGTTTAAGCAGCTCTACACTGTTTCTAAGAATGTTTAAAGGATTTATAATACGTTTCCACAAGCCAAAAACACGTTTAAAGACGTTTTATTGAGTTTAACAGCGTCGCAAAGCTTTTTAAAGCTGCTTTACTACTTCGAAACTGGCTTCACATATGTTAGAAGCTGATGAACCATTCTACATTGTCTCTAACAATACTTAAATGCTTTAGAGTACGTCTAAAGCGGCCAAAAACACGTCTAAAGCTGTTTTATTGAATTTAAAACCGTCGACAAGTGCTCTAAATCTGTCTTACTGCGGTTGAACTTCCTTCACATATGTTAGAAGCTGTTTAAACAGTTCTACACTGTCTCTAACAATGTTTAAAGGCTTTACAATACGTCTAAACCAGTCGAAAACACCCTTAAAGCCATTTTTTCGAGTTTAACAGGGTCGCGAAGCGTTTTAATGCTGTTTTACTGCTTTTAAACTGGCTTCGCATATGTTAGAAGCTGTTTAAACAGTTCTACACTGTGTCCGACAATATTTAAAGGCTTTATAATACGTCTAAACCAGCTGAATCAAGTTTAAATCCGTTTTATTGAGTGTAACAGCGTCGTATAGCGCTTCAAAGATGCATTACTGCTTTTATACTAGCTTCACATATGTTAAAAGCTGTCTAAACAGTTCTACACTGTCTCTAACAATGTTTAAAGGCTTTAGAATACGTCTAAAGCCGCCAAAAGCACGTTTAAAGCCGCTTTTTTAATTTAACAGTGTCTCGAAACGTTTTAAGGCTGTCTTACTTCTTTTAAACTGGCTTCACATATGTCAGCAGCTGTTATTCAGTTTTACAGTGCCTCTAACATGGTCTAAAGGCATTAGAATACGCGTTAACCAGCCAAAAACACGTTTAAAACCTTTTTATTGAGTGTAACAGCGTCGCAAAACGTTTTAAAGCTATATAATTGCTTTTAAACTGGCTGCACATATGTTAGAAGTTGTTTAAATAGTTCTACACTGTCTCTCACAATGTTTAAAGGCATTAGAAAACGTCTATAGAAGCCAACAACACGTTTAAAGAGGTTTTATTGAGTTTAACAGCGTCGCAAAGCCATTTAAAGATGTTTTCCTGCTTTTAAACTGGCTTCACATATGTTAGAAGCTGTTGAAGCAGTTCTACACTGTCTCTAACAATACTTAAATGCTTAAGAATACGTCTAAACCGGCCAAAAACACGTTTAAATCCGTTTGAAGGAATGTAACAGCGTCGCAAAACGTTTTAAATCTGTTTTACTGCTTTAAAATTTTTTCACATATGTTAGAAGCTGTTTAAACAGTTCAACATTGTCTCTAACATCAATTAAAGGACTTACAGTACGTCTAAGCTAGCAAAAAACACGTTTAAAGCCGTTTTAAGGAATGTATCAGCGTCGCGAAACGTTTTAAATCTGTTTTACTGCTTTTAAACTGGCTTTACATTTGTTAGAACCTGCTTAAACAGTTCTACACTGTCTCTAACAACGTTTAAAGGCTTTACAATACGTCATAGCGAGCCAAAAATACTTTTAAAGCCGTTTTAAGGAATGTGTCAGCGTTGCGAAGCGTTTTAATTCTGTTTTACTGCTTTTAACCTGGCTTTGCATATGTTAGAAGCTGCTTAAACAGTTCTAAACTATCTCTAATAGTATTTAAAGGATTTAGAATACATCAAAAGCAGCCAAAAATCCGTTTAAAGACGTTTTCTTGAGCTTCACAACGTCGCGACGCGTTTTAAAGCTGTTTTACTGCTTTTAAACTGGCTTGAGATATGTTAGAAGCTGTTTAAGCAGTTCTACACTGTCTCTAACAACGCTTAAAGGATTAAGAATACGTTTAAACGAGCCAAAAACACGTTTAAAGGTGTTTTATTGAGTTTAACATCGTGGCGAAGCTTTATAGACCTGCTTTACTGTGATTAAACTGGCTTCACATATGTTAAAAGCAGTTTAAACAGTTGTACACTGTCTCTAACAATGTTTAAAGGCTTTAAAATACGTCTAAACCGGCCAAAAACACGTTTAAAGCCGTTTTATTCAGTTTAACATCGTCGCGAAGCTACTTAGACCTGCTTTACTGCTCTTACACTGGCTTCACATATGTTAGAAGCTGTTTAAACAGTTCTACACTGTCTCTCACAATGTTTAAAGGCATTAGAAAAAGTCTATAGAAGCCAACAACAGGTTTAAAAAGGGTTTATTGAGTTTAACAGCGTCGCAAAGCCATTTAAGGCTGTCTTACTTCTTTTAAACTGGCTTCACATATGTCAGCAGCTGTTTATTCAGTTTTACAGTGCCTCTAACATGGTCTAAAGGCATTAGAATACGCGTTAACCAGCCAAAAACACGTTTAAAACCTTTTTATTGAGTGTAACAGCGTCGCAAAACGTTTTAAAGCTATATAATTGCTTTTAAACTGGCTGCACATATGTTAGAAGTTGTTTAAATAGTTCTACACTGTCTCTCACAATGTTTAAAGGCATTAGAAAACGTCTATAGAAGCCAACAACACGTTTAAAGAGGTTTTATTGAATTTAACACAGTCGCGAAATGATTTTAATCTGTTTTACTGCTTTTAAGCTGGCTTCACATATGTTAGAAGCAGTTTAAACAGTTGTACACTGTCTCTAACAAAATTTGAATCCTTTAGAATTCGTCTAAACCAGCCAAAAACACATTTAAAACCGTTTTATTGAGTGTAACAGCGTCGCAAAGCCTTTTAAAGCCGTTTTACTGCTTTTTAAATGGCTACACATATGTTAAAAGCTGTTTAAACAGTTCTACATTTTCTCTAACAATGTTCAAAGTCTTTAGAATACGTCTAAACCAGCAAAAGACACGTTTAAATCCGTTTTATTGAGTTTCACAGCGTCGCGACGCGTTTTAAAGCTGTTTTACTGCTTTTAAACTGACTTCAAATATGTTAGTAGATGCTTAAAAAGTTCTACACTGTCTCTAACAATGTTTAAAGGCTTTAGAATACGGTTAAACAAGCCAAAAACACGTTTAAAGCCGTTTTATTCAGTGTAACATCGTCGCGAAGCTTTTTAGACCTGCTTTACTGCTCTTACACTAGCTTCACATATGTTAGAAGCTGTTTAAACAGTTCTACACTGTCTCTCACAATGTTTAAAGGCATTAGAAAAAGTCTATAGAAGCCAACAACAGGTTTAAAAAGGTTTTATTGAGTTTAACAGCGTCGCAAAGCCATTTAAAGCTGTTTTACTGCTTTTAAACTGACTTCACATATGCTAGAAGCTGTTTAAACAGTTCTACACTGTCTCTCACAATGTTTAAAGGCATTTGAATACGTCTAAATCAGCTATCAACACGTTTAAAAGAGTTTTATTGAGTTTAACAGCGTCTCGAAGCGTTTTAAAGCAGTTTTACTGCTTTTATACTATCTTTGCATATGTTAGAAGCTGTTTAAACAGTTCTACACTCTCTCTAACAATATTTAAGTCATTTAGAATTCGTCTAACGCGGCCAAAAAGGCGTTTAAAGCTGTTTTATTGAATTTAACACTGTCGCGAAATGATTTTAATCTGTTTTACTGCTTTTAAACTGGCTTCACATATGTTAGAAGCAGTTTAAACAGTTGTACACTGTCTCTAACAAAATTTGAATCCTTTAGAATTCGCCTAAACTAGCCAAAAACACATTTAAAACCGTTTTATTGAGTGTAACAGCTTCGCAATGCCTTTTAAAGCCGTTTTACTGCTTTTTAAATGGCTACACATATGTTAGAAGCTGTTTAAACAGTTCTACACTGTCTCTCAAAATGTTTAAAGGCATCAGAAAACGTCTAAAAAAGCCAACAACACGTTTAAAAATGTTTTATTGAGTTTAACAGCGGCGCAAAGCCTTTTAAAACTGTTTCACTCCTTTTTAACACAGTCGGCAAGTGCTTTTAATCTGTTTTACAGCTTTTAAACTTGCTTCACATATGTTAGAACCTGTTTAAACAGTTCTACACTGTCTCTCGCAATGTTTCAAGGCATTTGAATACGTCTAAAGCATCCAACAACACGTTTCAAACAGTTTTATTGAGTTTAACGGCGTTGCAAAGCCTTTTAAAGCTGTTTTACTGCTTTTAAACTGGCTTCAAATATGTTAGAAGCTGTTTAAGCAGTTCTACACTGTCTCTAACAATATTTAAGTTCTTTAGAATTCGTCTAACGCGGCCGAAAACACGTTTAAAGCAGTATTATTTAATTTAACACCGTCGCAAAGTGCTTTTAATTTGTTTTACTGCTTTTAAACTGGCTTCACATATGTTAGAAGCTGTTTAAACAGTTCTAAACTTTTTCTTATAGTATTTAAAAGCTTTAGAATACATCAAAAGCAGCCAAAAATACGTTTAAAGTCGTTTTATTGAGATTCAAAGCGTCGCGACGCGTTTTAAAGCTGCTTTACTGCTTTTAAACTGTCTTGAGATATGTTGGAAGCTGTTTAAGCAGTTATACACTGTCTGTAACAACGCTTAAAGGATATAGAATACGTTTAAACAATCCAAAAACACGTTTAAAGCAGTTTTATTCAGTTTAACATCGTCCCGAAGATTTTTAGACCTGCTTTACTGCTTTTAAACTGGCTTCACATATGTCAGAAGCTGTTTAAGCAGTTCTACACTGTCTCTAACAATGTTTAAAGGCTTTAAAATACGTCTAAACCAGCAAAAAACACGTTTAAAACAGTTTTATTGAGTTTAACAGCGTCACGAAGGGTTTTAAAGCTGTTCTACTTCTTTTCAACTGGCTACACATATGGTAGAAGCTGTTAAAAAAAGTTCTACACTGTCTCTAACAACGTTTAAAGGCTTTACAATAAGTCATAGCGAGCCAAAAACGCTTTTAAAGCCGCTTTAAGGGATGTGTCAGCGTTGCGAAGCGTTTTAAATCTGTTTTACTGCTTTTAAACTGGCTTTACATTTGTTAGAAGCTGTTTAAGCAGTTCTACACTGTTTCTAAGAATGTTTAAAGGATTTAGAATACGTTTCCACAAGCTAAAAACACGTTTAAAGACGTTTTATTGAGTTTAACAGCGTCGCAAAGCTTTTTAAAGCTGCTTTACTACTTCGAAACTGGCTTCACATATGTTAGAAGCTGATGAACAATTCTACATTGTCTCTAACAATATTTAAATGCTTTAGAGTACGTCTAAAGCGGCCAAAAACACGTCTAAAGAGGTTTTATTGAGTTTAACAGCGTCGCAAAGCTATTTAAAGCTGTTTTACTGCTTTTTAAAGGCTTGAGATACGTTAGAAGCTGTTTAGGCAGTTGTACACTGTCTCTAACAATGCTTAAAGGAGCGGAAACAAGCTTAAACAGGCGGAAAACAAGTTTAAGGCCGTTTTATTGAGTTTGGCATTGTCGCGAAGCTTTTTAGACCTGCTTTCCTACTTTTAATCAGACTTCACATATGTTAGAAGCTGTTGAAGCAGTTCTACACTGTCTTCAACAACCTTTACAGGCTTTATAATACGTCTAAACCAGCTAAAACAAGTTTAAATCCGTTTTATTGAGTGTAACAGCGTCGCAAAGCCTTTTAAAGCTGTTTCACTGCTTTTTAACACAGTCGCGAAGCGTTTTAATTCTGTTTTACTGCTTTTAAGCTGGCTTCGCATATGTTAGAAGCTGTTTAAACAGTTCTAAACTATCTCTTATAGTATTTAAAGGCTTTAGAATACATCAAAAGCAGCAAAAAATAGGTTTAAAGACGTTTTATTGAGTTTCACAACGTCGCGACACGTTTTAAAGCTGTTTTACTGCTTTTAAACTGGCTTGAGATATGTTAAAATCTGTTTAGGCAGTTCTACACTGTCCTAACAACGCTTAAAGGATTTAGAATACGTTTAAACGAGCTAAAAACATGTTTAAAGGTGTTTTATTGAGTTTAACATCGTGGCGAAGCTTTATAGACCTGCTTTACTGTGTTTAAACTGGCTTCACATATGTTAAAAGCTGTTTAACCAGTTGTACACTGTCTCTAACAATGTTTAAAGGCTTTAAAATACGTCTAAACCAGCCAAAAGCACATTTAAAATCGTTTTATTGAGTTTAACAAGCGTCGCGAAGCCTTTTATTGATGTTTTACTGCTTTTTAACTGGCTACACATATGTTACATTCTGTTTAAACAGTTCTACATATTCTCTAAGAATGTTTAAAGGCTTTAGAATACGTTTATACCAGCAAAAAACACGTTTAACTCCGTTTTATTGAGTTTCACAGAGTCGCGACGCGTTTTAAAGCTGTTTTACTGCTTTTTAACTGGCTTGAGATATGCTAAAAGCTGTTTAGGCAGTTCTACACTGTCTCTAACAACGCTTAAAGGATTTAGAATACGTTTAAACGAGCCAAAAACACGTTTAAAGGTGTTTTATTGAGTTTAACATCGTGGCGAAGCTTTATAGACCTGCTTTACTGTGTTTAAACTGGCTTCACATATGTTAAAAGCTGTTTAACCAGTTGTACACTGTCTCTAACATTGTTTAAAGGCATTTGAATACTTCTAATGCAGCTAACAACACGTTTAAAAGAGTTTTATTGAGTTTAACAGCGTCTCGAAGCGCTTTAAAGCGGTTTTACTGCTTTTATACTATCTTTGCATATGTTTGAAGCAGTTTAAACAGTTCTACACTGTCTCTAACAATATTTTAATCCATTAGAATTCGTCTAAGGCGGCCAAAAACACGCTTAAAGCGGTTTTATTGAATTTAACACCGTTGCGAAGTGCTTTTAATTTGATTTACTGCTTTTAATCTGGCTTCACATATGTTAGAAGCTGTTTAAACAGTTCTAAACTATCTCTTATAGCATTTAAAGGCTTTAGAATACATCAAAATCGGCTAAAAATACGTTTAAAGCCGTTTTATTGAGTTTCACAGCGTCGCGACGCGTTTTAAAGCTGTTTTGCTGCTTTTAAACTGGCTTGAGATATGTTAGAAGGTGTTTAAGCAGTTCTACACTGTCTCTAACAACGCTTAAAGGATTTAAAATACGATTAAACGAATCGAAAACACGTTTAAAGCCGTTTTATTGAGTTTAACATCGCTGCGAAGCTTTTTAGACCTGCTTTACTGTTTTTAAACTGGCTTCATATATGTTAGAGGCTGTTTAAATAGTTCTACACTGTCTCTAACAATGTTTAAAGGCTTTAGAATACGTTTAAACAAGGCAAAAACACGTTTAAAGCCGTTTTATTCAGTTTAACATCGTCGCAAAGCTTTTTAGACCTGCTTTACTGCATTTAAACTGGCTTCTCGTATGTTAGAAGCTGTTTAAGCATTTCTACACTGTCTCTAACAATGTTTACAGGCTTTAAAATACGTCTAAACCAGCCAACAACACGTTTAAAGAAATTTTATTGAGTTTAACAGCGTAGCAAAGCCTTTTATAGCTGTTTTGCTGCTTTTAAACTGGCTTAACATATTTTAAAAGCTGTTTAAACATTCCTACATTGTCTATAACAATAATTAAAATCCTTTAGAATTCGTGTAACGCGACCAAAAAGACGTTTAAAGCTGTTTTATTGAGTTTAACAGCGTCACAAAGCTTTTTAGACCTGCTTTACTGCTTTTAAACTGGCTTCATATATGTTAAAAATTGTTTAAGCAGTTCTACACTGTCTCTAACAATGTTTAAAGGCTTTTAAATACGTCTAAACCTGCCAAAAACACGTTTAAAACCGTTTTATTCAGTTTAATAGCGTCGCGAAGAGTGTTAAAGCTATTTTACTGCTTTTTAACTGGCTACACATATGTTAGAAGCTGCTTAAAAAGTTCTACACTGTCTCTCAAAATGTATAAAGGCATTAGAATACGTCTAAAACAGCCAACAACACGTTTAAAGAAGTTTTATTGAGATTAACAGCGTCGCTACGTGCTTTAAAGCTGTCTTACTGCTTTTAAACTGGCTACACATATGTTAGAAACTGTTTAATCAGTTTTAGACTGCCTATAACAAAGTCTAAAGGCATTATAATACGTCTACACCGGCAAAAAACACGTTTAAAACCGTTTTATTGAGTGTAACAGCGTCGCAAAACGTTTTAAAGCTATATAACTGCTGTTAAAATTGATTCACATATTATACAAGCTGTTTAAACAGTTCTACACTGTCTCTAACATTGTTTAAAGGCTTTAAAATACGTCTAAAGCAGCCAAAAGCACGTTTAAAGCCATTTTATTGAGAGTAACAGGTTTGCTAAGCGTTTTAAATCTGTTTTACTGATTTTTAAGTGGCTTTTTGTATGTTACAAGCTGTTTAAACAGTTCTGCACTGTCACTAACAATGTTTAAAACCATTAGATTACGTCTAAACAAGCCAAAAACAAGTTCAAATAATTTTTATTGAGTGTAACAGCGTCGCAAAATGTTTTAAAGCCGTTTTACTGCTTTTAAACTGTCTTCACATATGTTAGAAGCTGTTTAAACAGTTCTACACTGTCTTTACCAATGTTTAAGGGCATCAGAATACGCCAAAACCAGCCAAAATAACATTCAAAGCCGTTTAATTGAGTGAAACAGCATCGCGAAGCGCTTTAAACCTGTTTTACTTCTTTTAAACTGGCTTCTTATATGTTAGAAGCTATTTAAAGAGTTCTACACTGAATCTAACAATGATTAAAACAATCAGAATACGTCTAAACCAGCCAAAAGCACGATTAATACCGTTTTAATTGAGTGTAACAGCGTTGAAATGCGTTTTAAAGCTGTTTTGCCGCTTATAAACTGGCTTCACATATGTTAGAAGCTGTTTAAACAGTTATAAACTGTCTCTAACAATGTTTAAATGCATTAGAATACGCTTAAGGCGGCCAAAAACAAGTTTAAAGCCGTTTTATTAAAAGTAACAGCGTCGCAAATTGTTTTATATCACTTTTACTGCTTTTTAACTGACTTTACATATGTTATAATCTGTTTAAGCAGTTTTACACTATCTCTAACAATATTTAAAACCATTAGAATACCTCTAAACAAGCAAAAAACACAAATCTTTTATATTGAGTGTAACAGCGTCACAAAGTGTTTTAAAGCTATTTTATGCAGCAGTTTAAACAGTTCTACATTGTCTCTATCAATGCTTAAAGGTTTTAATATACGTTTCCACCAGCGGAAAACACGTTTAAAGCCGCTTAATTGAATCTAACAGTGTAGCGAAGCGTTTTAAAGCTGTTTTACTGCTATTAAACTGGCTTCACATATGTTAGAAGCCGTTTGAACAGTTCTACACTGTCTCTATCAATGTTTAAAGGCTTTAAAATACGTCTAAACCAGCCAAAAACACGTTTAAAGCCCTTTTCTTGAGTAAAACAGCTTCGCAAAGCGTTTTAAAGCTGTTTTAATTCTTTTAAACTGGCCTCACATATGTTATAAGCTGCTTAAACAGTTCTACACTCTCTCTAACAATGTTTAAAGGCATTGGAATACCTCTAAGCCAGCGAAAAACAATTTTAAATCCTTTTTATTGAGTGTAACAGCGTCGCAAAGTGTTTTAAAGCTGCTTTACTGCTTTAAAACTTGCTTCACATATGTTAGAAGCTCTTTAAACAGTTCTACACTGTCTCTAACAATGTTAATAGGGTTTGAAATACGTCTAAACTAGCCGAAAACATAATTGAAGCCTTTTTATTCAGTTTAACAGCGTCGCGAAGCGTTTTAAAGCTGTTTTACTTCCTTTAAAGTGGCTTCACATATGTTAGAATCTGTTTAAACAGTTCTACACTGTCTCTAACAATGTTTAAATCTATCAGAATACGTCGAAACCAGCCAAAGACACGATTAAGGCCGTTTTATTGAGTGTAACAGCGTTGCAATGCGTTTTAAACCTGTTTTACCGCTTAAAAACTGGCTTCACATATGTTAGAAGCTGTTTAAACAGTTATAAACTGTCTCTAACAATATTTAAATGCATTAGAATACGCTTTAACCGGCCAAAAACAAGTTTAAAGCCTTCTTATTGAGTGTAACTGCATTGCAAATTGTTTTATATCTCTTTTACTGCTTTAAAACTGGCTTCACTTATGTTAGAAGCTCTCTAAACAATTCTAAACTGTCCCTAACAATGTTTATAGGGTTTAAAATACGTCTAAACCAGCCAAAAACATAATTAAAGCCTTTTTATAGAGTTTAACAGCCTCGCAAAGCGTTTTAAAGATGTTTTACTGACTTTAAACTGGCTTCACATATGTTAGAAGCTGTTTAAACAGTCCTACACTGACTCTAACTATGCTTAAGGGCATCAGAACACGTCTAATCCAGCCAAAATCACATTTAAATCCGTTTAATTGAGTGTAATAGCGTTGCGAAGCGTTTTAAAGCTGTTTTACTTCTTTTAAACTGGCTTCACATATGTTAGAAGCTCTTTAGACAGTTCTACAATGTCTCTAACAATGTTTAAAGGCTTTCGAATACGTCTAAACAAGCCAAAAACACGTTACTGCCGTTTTATTGATTTTAACAGCGTTGCAATGCGATTTAAAAGCTGATTTACTGCTTTTAAACAGGCTTCATATATATTAGAAGCTGTTTAAACAGTTCAACACTGTCTGTAAAAATGTTTAATGACTTTAGAATACGCCAAAGCAGCCAAAAACACGTTTGAAGCCGGTTTATTAACTTTAACAGCGCCACGAATCGATTTAAAGCCGTTTTACTGCTTTTAAATTGTCCTCACATATGTTAGAAGCTGTTTAAACAGTTCTACACCGTCTCTAACAATGTTTAAAGGTATTAGAATAGGTATAGACCGGCCAAAAACACGTTTGAAGCCGGTTTATTAAGTTTAACAGCGTCGAGAAGCGTTTTAAAGCTGTTTTACTGCTTTTAAACTGGCTTCACATATGTTAAAATCTCTTGAAACTGTTCTACACTGTCTCTATTAATGTTTAAAGGTATTAGAATGCGTCAAAACTAGCCAAAAACACGTTTTCAGATGTTTTATTGAGCATAACGGCCCAGTAAAGCGTTTTAAAGTTGTTTTACTGCTTTTAAACTTGCTTCACATATGTTAGAAGCTGTTTAAACAGTTCAACACTGTCTCTAACAATGTTTAATGGCCTAAGAATACTTCTAAAGCAGCCATAATCAAGTTTAAAGCCGTTTTACTGAGTTTAAGACCGTCGCGAATAGTTTAAAGCCGTTTTACTGCTCTAATACTGGCTTCATATATGTTAGAAGCTGTCGAAACAGTTATACACTTTCTCTAACAAAGTTTAAAGGCATAAGAATACGTCTAAACCAGCCAAAAACACGTTTAAAGCAGTTTAATTGAGTCTAACAGGGTCGCGAATCGTTTTAAAGCTGATTTACTGCTGTAATACTGGCTTCATTTTTGTTAGAAGCTGTCGAAACAGTTATACACTTTCTCTAACAAGGTTTAAAAGCTTTAGAATACGCTTAAAGCAACCGGAAACACCTTTTAAGACATTTTATTAAGATTAACAGTGTCGCCAAGCGTGTGAAAGCTGTTTTACTGCTTTTGAACTGGTTTCACAAATTTTAAAAGCTGTTGAAACAGTTCTATACTGTCTCTAACAGTGTTTAAAGGCATTAAAATACGTCCAAACCAGCCAAAAACACGTTTAAAGATATTTTGTTGAGTAGAACAGGATCGCAAAGCGTTTTGAAAACTGTTTTACTGCTTTCAAACTGGCATTACATGTGTTAGAAGCTGCTTAAGCAGTTCTACACTGTCTCTAACAATGTTTAAAGGCTTTCGAATACTTCAAAACAAGCCTAAAACACGGTTAAACCCGTTTTATTGAGTTTAAAAGCGTCACGAATCGTTTAAAGCCGTTTTACTGCTTTTGAACTGGCTTCACATATATATTAGAAGCTGTTTAAGCAGTTCTACACTGTCTCTAACAATGTTTAAAGGCTTTCGAATACGTCTAAACAAGCCAAAAACACGCTTAAAGCCGTTTTATTGAGTTTAAGAGCGTCACGGATCGTTTAAAGCCGTTTTACTGCTTTTGAACTGGCTTCACATATATATTAGAAGCTGTTTAAACAGTTCTACACTGTCTCTAACAATGTTTAAAGGCTTTAAAATACGTCTAAAACGGCTATAAACACGTTTAAAGCCGGTTTATTGAGATTAACCGTATTTGCCACAGGGGGGGTTGATTCGGCCCCCCTGTAAACTTTATGTTGCCAACTTTCTTCAAGATACCCGGTGTGTCTAAGGTTTTATGACTTTTAGTTTTAAGGACTAACAAATGCTTTGGCCAATTTTTGTGAAATTTTAGGTTTCCCAACGGTCACAAAGGCCCAATTTTGGTACAAATTTGCCCAAAAAATTAATAAAAAATAACACTTTTTGTACAAAATCAAGAAGTTTTTGCACTGAATGTATTCTTTACGTCTATATTCTGATAAAACATTATAAGGGTTCCATTCTGACAAGTTTTTATGATAAACAATTGACTATTTTGAAAGTTAGGGCAGTTTATTGCCGAAAATCGACTTTTTCGGAAATTTCGTACTGCCCGACGTAAACGATGACGTCATCACTACAACGATGACGTCGTCAAAATAGCTATGACGTAATATTGTACATCAAATGTTGTAGTACTTGTGTGCCAAGTTTGGTTACTTAACTCTAATTCCATATTGATTTACAAAGGGGGGGGGGTTGAATCAGCCACCTGTGAGTTCAACAGACAAGAATAACCTGTGGCAAATAGGGTTAATAGCGTCGTGAAGCGTTTTAAAGCAGTTTTACTGCCTTTAAACTGGCTTCACATATGTTAGAAGCTGTTAAACAGTTCTACACTGTCTCAAACAATGTTTAAAGGCTTTAGAATACGTCTAAATCTGCCAAAAATACGTTTAAAGCCGTTTTATTAAGTTTAAATCTCTAAAGCCGTTAGAACAGTTTAAAGCGTTTTAAAGCTGTTTCACTGCTTTTGAATTGGCTTCACATATGTTAGAAGTCGTTTAAACTGTTCTACACTGTCTCT
>JANSTP010028568.1:0-14978 GCA_025330745.1 Cladonema radiatum
TTGAATTTAAATTTTAGCGGCTTATGAAGTTTTGAAATTCTTATTTTAAACCTCGCCTCGTGGAGCAGTGGAAGATGATCACATCACATGTTTTTCACACTGCACAATATTTTTGGAGCTTTGGAGCAGTGAGCTTATTTATGCTCATGGAGTTTTCATTTATATTTTTCTTTATTTTATGCATTCGGAAAGATTATCAATCAGGAACAATATTGAGAAGGTTTTGTTTACTTTTGTTTCAATGTTTTTATGAGATAAAAGGTGGTCAAGTTGCAAGTTGTTGAGTTAGTCTTGAAATAAGTTAGACTCAGTCAGCTCTTTCTAAACAATTCTCAGTTTTTATAATGGGTGCTTTAGGTTTAGCTAGTTAGTCTCCTCATTTTTAAGCTTAAAAAAGGCTGTAGCTAGCTTTTTCAGGTATATTTAGTTTGTCTCCTCATTTTTTTTTTCAGACAATATATCATGAACTCATTTAAAACTGCTTATTTGTTAAAATATTTTGATCGCGAGATAAAAATTTCAATAATATATGCCATGAAAAGGCAAATTGTTCCAGATATATTGTGTTGCTTTAGTTTTTTAAGAATTTTTGAAGTTGAGGAAGGTTTTAAAATGACGCGACACTCACTAATTGGTCCTTTGTGAAACCTTGAACATAATAAGATATGTTGCTGCTTAATTTGGCCAATTTAATTGATCGCTCATGTGACGTAGCAGCCAATAATTGTCATTTTTGACGCCTTATACTGTAAAAAATGTGTCACCGCTTTTAATTTGATAAATATTTTATTTATCGCACATGTTGTTTCAATGATTTTGAAAAATATTCATATCATAATTTAATGAAATTGACATTTTTATTTTGCAAATTGTGGATGCTTATACATATATAATGTTAAGGTAGCCGCATACTTCAGACTTTTGAAGGATAGAGACTATATAAATTTTTCAATGTTGATTGCGGCAAAAAGGCTTTATTGATTGATTAGATTTGGCAGCAAATACTCGATCTTATTAATATATGATCTTTCTTATTTTTGTTTGAATATATACTTAATATAGGGATTGTTTTTATTTAAAAATTTGAACTAAATAATAACATTCGGACTAAGAAATTTGTATATATATGATTCATGATTTCATTCAGGGTTCTAATGATGTTACGTAATTGAATGTTTAACATCAGTGAGTTTTGATGACATACTACCAAATATATATTTATATTGATTATACATTATACTTAAAAATAGCAATTTGTTTGAACTCATAAGCTTAAAGCGAGTGTCATACTTAAATTGATTTTTTTAAAGTTCAGGTCATGTGGACAAGCCCCTAAAGTATCTTTTTGCATACTTTAATGTCGGGAACTTTTGCAGGAAGAAAGTTTTGCGGTTTCACGGTTTTTTGGCCATTTCGTGAAAGTTTTTTCCCGCAAATTTTTTCAAAATGCCTTCAATACGGAAGTTTTTTCCCGCAAAATTTTTAGAAAATATTTTTTTAAAAAAGTAGATTCCTAAACTTTCAGAAATTGATTAAAAAATAAACAAATAAGTAATTCAGAAATTTCTCTTTATATTTCTCTATCCGCGAAAGTTTTTTCCCACAGGATATATCTAAATCTCTCAATCGCGAAAGTTTTTTCACATAAAATGCAAAAAATTTCGCATTTTTTTCAATTCGCGAAACTTTCTTTCAGCGACAGTAGTTAAAGTTTTAATATCATGCGAAAAATGCTTTGTTGTGATATCATCAAAGTGAATCCAATATTCCATGAAATTAAAAATTTGAATATCTAAAAAACTCAATTTCATGAAGCTTTTAATAATGGATTCTTGACACATAGCTGCTGGAAAAAATTTTATTGTATTTTTTTACTAAATACACCTGGGTAACTAGTTCCAGGCTCTTTTTGAAGTCATGCCTGCACATTAAATCTTGTGTTTTCTCAGTGGTTGAGGCAACTTTTTTGAAATGAAAACCATTTTTAGCTTCTTAAAATCATACAATAAAGAAGATTCCCTAAAAACTTTCTTTCATAAAGAATATTGTAAATTCATAAGATTATGTAGATTTTTCGCATTTTTTGTTTCATCTTGATGACATTACCACTGGGTATGCACAAAAATCTTTAAACTTAAGTATCTCTTGAAGGGAAAAAGATTTTTTGATCCTGTAAAGAGACTGTTTTATGTTTCAATTAACTCTCTAATTTGAGCTTAAGTTGTTTTAAAGTAGGCTATGACACTCCCTTTAAAGTCCTGGTAGTTTTTCAGTTTTATTATCAGTTCAGTATAAACTCAATATGGTACGCAGAGGTTTTCTTCAGATTATAAAGCTCTGTCAGGAAGTTTTTCGTTAGAGTTCATCTACTAGGCAGCTTCTAGTTAAATTTCCTCTTAAAAGAACAGCGGCTTGGCTATGCTAGGCTATATTTCTTATTACAGAGAAATTTCCTATACACAGTGAGTCTCACCACATATTGTTCTGTCACAAACTAAGAGTTGTTCCAGAATATTCGAAATATCCAGGTGTTTCTGTCTTAACAAGGTAAGTTAGTAAGAAGCACGCCTTCAGTATATTTTTTATTAACATAGACAACACTTACGTAAATCTGTCAAACAGGTTTCTCCAAACCAAGGTAAAATACATCTGCACATAAAATCTTGTTCGTGCACTATGCAGGTTCCATTGTGATGGCATTTGAAGTCTTGGCAACTCATTTCTATCAAGAGAATTTATTTCAACAGCTTATTTGTTGCTTTTATTTCACATTCACTATTCTGAAAATTTACATACTACGTAACTTTCTCAACTTTCATTTAATCTTTTGAGGTTTGACGGTACCTAAAAGTACCTGACTGGGGGTTTTAGGGTGCAGAGCCCCTGACGTGTTCCACGTGGAGCAGCAGCGCCGCGTTTGGATGGAAAAGAAAGAGCAGAAGTTCTACTTTTCAGCCATAGCTCGTTGAACGTCTGGCACGCTTGCTTCTCGAGATATATGGGTTTAAAGTGTCAAGTTTACCTGTTGGAAAAAGGAGGTTATTCAGTAGAGCCTTCGGCCGAAAAGGGTTAAGGAAATTAATCATCTTGTCTCAAACTATAGTGTGCTCCATCAATTAACGTATGGCTTATACTAAATTGTACCATCACCCTCAACTAATCACTGCAAGTAGCTATAAGTCGCAGCAAACTGCAAACAGCAACATCAGCTAGAACCAGCCAAACTTAGGCCCAACCACCACCACCACCAATCAATCACTACTAAAAACAAGCTACTACCACATGAAAACCAAAAGCCAGCCGCCACCTGCAACAGCAATATACAAACATACTATTAAAACTACTTAAAGCTAGCAACAAACGCACACAACTTTAAATAAACGATTTTAAAGAAATATATAAGGAATTTAAGAAGATCATGTTTGCCAATGATTTGAACAAATCTGCAATCTCTATTTCAAAATGTTAACAAACAATGAAATGAGGCTGTCCTATAGTTTAACCCTATTGGACCCTGGGGGGAGGCGGATTCCGCCACAACTGCGGATTTTTTATTATAACTCCAGAACAAAAAAAGGTTTTGCCACGAAACTTTGTGAGTTTATACAAAATTTACCTGGAAACATTTTCGTGTCAAAAAATTTTGGTAACCACTCCCATTGTTGCCATGGCAACGCCCAAATACGGGTCCGGTACTTCATTTTTCGGGGTCATTTTGGACGAAAATCCAAATCTTGGACCCAAACTCCATATACCTCCTAATGGTATCAAAGTGCTTTATATTAGTATCAAAATAATGAAAAAAGCATTAAAAAAGGTTTTTTGGTTCAGTTTTTATTGATAGTCAAAGTTTGGCCTTCAACTGACCAATTTTTGAGAACCTGTCGGTGTAAAATCGATGACCTCATCAAATTATGATGACGTCATACATTCAATTTGGTTCCAAAGTGTTCAGAATAAGTTTGTCTATTACTGTATGAAGTTTCATCACTAAATCATAAGTAGTTCTCGAGAAATCGAGGGGGGGCGGAATCCGCCCCCACCCCACCGGTTTTTGAACCTCAAAAAAGCCCGGGTCCAATAGGGTTAATGCAAATAAGTTATCCCTAAATATCAAAAAAACCAAATGGGTATTACTTCACACACCAGCCAAAAAAAAAGTCGTTACCGAAAGTTCTTCCTAACGTTGCAACATAACGAGTGACAACATCTTTTTAGAGAGAGAAAAACTAACAAAATTTCTTGGTGCAATAATAGACAAAAATCTTACCTGGAAACAATATATTATCGATCTAAATTCTAAACTTTCAAAAAGCATAACTATTCTATACAAAGCTAAACCTTGTCTAAAAATTCATATTTAAAGCAATTGTATTTTGCGTTCATCCATAGTTACTTAAATTGAGCAAATATTACTTGGGCGGGCACTTTTAAGAGTAATTTAATGGATCTGTATTGCAAGCAAAAACATGCACTACGAATTACTTACTGTAAGGACCGTTAAGCTTCGACGGAACCTCTTTTCAAAGATATTTCGGCTTTAAATATTTATGAGATAAATTACTTGAATGTCCTTTGTTTAATGTATAAAGTCAAAATTGGTGATGCTCCAGAAGTTTTCAATGACATTTTCGAATGTCAGAAAATGTTATGTTCTGTTAAGCCCTAGACAAACAAAGGATACAAAATCGCATGCAGCATGCTACAAAGCCGCATGCTACAAGCGATTTTGTAGCTTTGGTTTGACCATGGTTAATGCAACATGCTATTTGTAGCATTCTACATGCGACAATAGTTAAGATGTCAGTTCTTAAATTTGTAGTATGCTACAAAAAAGTCACCTAAACAAAACCGGCCAAACGAAGGTGATTTTGTAGCATGCGACCTTGTAGCATGCTACATACAACTTTGTATCCTTCGTTTGTCTGGGCCTTTACATAATGTAATATTTTATACTTGTAAAGTCATTACAAAAAAAGCAAAAAGAAACTAGTCACCCCCACGACCTACAACAAATTACCAGGCCACCACTGAGAACCAGCCACCAGTAGATAAAGCCAGCCATCAATGACCAGCCACCATCACTTAAACAGGCTACCAATATTCAAAACCAAGTATATATGGCAGGTATCAGCTAACACATGCGAGAACTAATTAACACCACTGACAACAAATACCGCACCATTACTCAGAACGACTCAAATTTTTTAGCTACAAATTACTTTATACACTAACCCTCAAAGAGCTAAAAATCTTTTAAAGTAAAGTAAAACTTACCATAGCAAGGTTTTGTCCATTCTCCCACCTCATGGGCTTTTCGATAAAAACCTTTTTTACATTCACATTTCCTGTAGCCAGTCAATATTGAAAGTGAATTGTTACCACATTTTTTACAAACATAATTACCAATATCTGTCTTGTATTCGTCAGAATTGCAAGCTGAAAAATAAAATTTAAATTTCTAACTTTGTACTGTACATGTCAGTGGTTTATTTTAAAATTCTTTTTTTTATTGTTGGTGTTCAAGAAAGAAATTCAATCCAAATTTAGTTTTACGTTACTATTAGATATAGTATCAATTTTCCTCTGCTTTTTTTCCCTTCCGGGCTCAAACTTTCCTAGATTTTCCAGACTTATAATAGGTATTAAGCTGAAACGTTCATTGAACTTTTAATATTTTCGCAATAATCGGGTCTTCAAAGAGGATTACTAAATAAATACCAGGTAAAATTGTGCTTTTTTGACTTTAAAGCAGAAAATGATGACGCCATTACCTTTTTGGTCACATGACTACGCAAATAGGTTGAGTTTTTATTGGTCCAATTTTGGATTATAAGCCCTCAAATGAAAAGCGGTACAAAAAGCCCCCTTTCCTTGGTTAAGTTCAAAAAAGTCCACCTCAGAGAGGACTTTTTCTGCAATTTGCAAAATAAAAAGTAAAGAAATTACTGTTTTGAATTACTAAATAAGCCAACTAAGTTGATATAGTAATGTCAAAAGTGAAGAAAAGTGAAGAACAACAATAAAAGAACAAAATAGTAGAGAGTAAAATACCTTGACAAATGTTTCCCTTCTTTGTAAAGCCAGCAACACACTGACAACTACTAAAAACTTTTGATGTACCGTTTTGAAAACATAAAAGGTATGGTGTCTGATTTATTGGATTTACTTGTACTGAATTCTTCGAGCAATAACCGAAAACCTTCTTTGTTCCCATTAAAGGAGCTGGAGCAGCAGGAAAATCAATAAGTTGTCTTGAACTTGTGGCACATAGAATATAATAAAGTTTAAATGACGACAGTGATCCACAATAATATTGTGTATTCAAGAAAAATGTTATATAGTTAAAATTTTTAACATTCACTTGTAGTGTTATATTCTTTTTAAAAAACATACCCGAAAAAGCAGTTGAGCCTGGTTGGATACCAGGAACATTTTTGAGAAATGTTAACTGATGAGTGTCATTCACACTTTTCGTTAGACTATAGTATAGTTTATAATTTTGCTGACATCTGCTTACATCTATATCTGCACATGAACGAGTTTCAGTAAGTAAGTTCAAATACACAACATTTAAGTCATTTATCCTGTATGGATGCGTCTCTAGTGTACAATTTTGCGGGATATTATTCTGGAGTGGATGGCAAGTTAAATACTTGGCATTGCTTGTTCTCCATGCGTCGCTACAATCACCATATCTAGGTGGCCATGGAATTACCTCATCGATATTATCGCCTCCTCTTATATTTTTTAGCCGAATAATTTTACTATCTGCCAGCGAAATCTGCATCAAAATTACAGCCAAAACGATATAAGTCATCCCCTGCAACCGAATCATTTTAAACTGTGCTTCCGCTGGCTCAATTTTTACTTGCGTTTTTATCTAAAAACATTCAAGTGCATATATAGCTTTATACATTTCATTCGCCAACCTTTTCTTAAAACCTATGAAATTTTGAATAATGGCTAATATTGGTAACCTTTATTGAACAGAATTCTTCTAACGACCTATTTTTTCCGGGCAGGATGATGATGAGATATGGAGTACAGTGTACAGCCTCAGTTTCAAGTTTTCACATATAATTCACATACAATTCAAGGTACCCTTCATATGAAGATATTTGTTGTAACCAGGACGTGGTTCTTTTTCTTAGCTTTTTACCCTTTTTAATCTTTTAATCCTTGCTGTAATAAAATTAGTTAAAAAGTGACATCGAACTATATATAAACCGTGTATTCAACTGTTTATATGTGGAAATAAGGTAGAGACTACCGTATTTCTCAGTAGAATGTGTCGTATTACAGCCTCATAACTATATGCAGATTGCTGATAACATGATGTATCCGCTCGTCAGTGTATACAAAAATATTGGTGTCTCAACTTATTGCAACGCTGAAAACGTTGGGAAATGCTCATAAATATGCTCAGTACATAATTTCGATCTTTTGTATAAAATTGAAAGCAGCAGCTCATATATTAGAAAATTGTTCGTTTAAAGAATGTTATTAAAAAGAAAAAGAACCAAAATTTCAAACTTCGGTTGGAGGGATTTATTAAAGACAAGAATATTCAAACTCATGAAAGTTTAACACCTAATGGAATCCGAGACAATAAATGAAAATGGAATCAGAGACACCTTAACAAAAAATGGAGTACAGAATAAAGTTTTCGTGGTGCTATAAACAGAGCTAATGAGTAAATCAGTAAATCGAATTAACTGAGTAATTCTGAGTAAATCAAGTAGATGCTTGGTTGTTTGCCTGTTGTATTGTCAGTAAAGAGTACTGCCTTCGGTCGATCTAAATGTTGTAATACAAACCAAAAAGAGGTAAATATAAGTTCAAGTGTTGCTGGGAGAAAATTTCAGAGCTCGTTAGATGACAGATGGAGGTGTGAGCACAGGCCTCGGGGTATTATACAGATTATTAGGTAATCTTTAAGTTGCTTTGACAAATTATAAGTTTATCTAATCGTATTAATCTTGTAATGAAGATATTGATACCATGTCTAACAACCACCAAGCGTAGGCTCTTTTGCTATTGTTATATCAACAAGTTTAACCAAACTTCAAAGACAGTCCGTACAAATATTTCATTCAAAATTTGAAAAGCTCTCGTTTGAAAAGCTCTCGTCAAAACACTCCTTTGATTATTTATTTCTAAACCAAATTTCAATTGATTTACAGATAGATTTTAAGAGCTCTTTTCAAGGACTGAAAAAGCAGAAAAAAGTAGCCACAAAAAAGACAGAGAAAATAAAAGGAATAACAACATATCAAAAACATGCGTGTTGTAATTACACTTTTGCTAATCCAAGTAATTATCAAAACACTAATTCTCTTTCACCGACTTCTTCCGTGTAAGTAATTATTTAACTGGCAAATATTAATATTGTTTCTCATCAATAAAGACATTTCACAAATAATTCCGTATTTGGTGGAGAAAGTCCAAATATATTTCAGGGAGTTTTGCCTCATAACGTCGGGAATCATCTGAGTCTACGAATTTTGTGACTTCCATATGAAAGATAATTAATTCCTATACTCCATTTATTGAAACTTTTAAAGATACTTTTGGTTTCGAATAAGGCAAGATTTTAACATTTGTTTATGAGAGAGTATAGGTCGATTTGAAGATATCTAAAATGTTTCACTTTCCAAGACCAAAAAGGCAATTTTTCGGCCCTAATGGATCAAAAGTAAGCTGCTTTTAGCTGTTCAAACGTTACTAGTTACCTTTATAATCAGAATTAAAGTTGTCGGTAATTCTACAAAAATTGTCGGTGATAAAATCTTATCTTTCTTGACAATACGCTTTGTTTTAATTGCTTTTTTAAAACAAAAGAAGCAATTAACAAAAACAAAAGAAAACCTGCGAGTTGTTACTCCTTCTATGGCAACTCCCTACTCGTAATGACTACCTTTCGACAATGAAGATTACGTCGGATTTCTCGTGGCTATGACGTTTTTGGCCATCACCATCAGTAGCTTATTTTCTGAAAAATTTTTAACAAAATTCCCCTAAAAGAGGATTGACAGTAAGCATTTTTGAAAACCCAAGACGCATTAAAAAAATCTTTTTAATTTGCTGTCCCTTGGCGAAAACCACACGCAAAAAGCTTTTGTCTGCCTGTTTTTAACCATTTTTTTCTTAAAAAACCCACTTTTTGGGTTATAACTCAACATTAAATGATGTCACAATCAAAGGTAAGGGACCTAAAGGTTTTAAAAATATACCAAGCTGAAGATTATAGATTAGCACCATAGCTTCTGGCTCAAGGCCTTACTAAGGAACTGAATATATCTATGCAAGTAAAAAAGTTTAAAAGTAATATGTGAGAATTAATCTATTCTAACATGAGATTGTTATCCAGCAAGCATTCTCAGTGGCTACAAAATATTGCTGCAGTTACTCATAGTTGCCATCAAAAAATATAAATATACGTAGATGGATAGACGGATAACAATAGACCCCTTGACTTTACTTACATTTTCCGTGATTGACAAACTCGTTCCAAACCTCCAAAACAATTTGAGCAGGCAAGAAGCGAGGGAGCGATGCTAACACAAAGGCAAGAGTGGTAAACAGCCACTGATTTAGAAGGAAGAAACAAGTTATATGAATAAAAATTTGAACTGATTGGATATTTTAATGTCTTCTTTGACATATGTCAAGGTGAAATGCAATGGGTAAGCTTAGATATGCTGTCACTTAAGCTTAGCATCTTTTTGCCTGCTCAAATTGTCAACTTTGTCACGTGATCATGACGCAATCTGCCAAAAATGTAAAAAAACGTAAGGGGTCTATAATCTCCTTACTTGCAAATAGTGACACACAATTGGAATTTTATAGCAGACTCCGATATCAATATACTGGAATCAAGGCAGCATCAATATTGTTGAAAAAGAAATAAAATTAGAATAACTTTTTTTACGACTATCTGAATATTTCACTGTTCTCACTATTCTCAAAGTCACTCAGCCAAAATAATTTACCAAAACACAATCAGTGATTTGTATAACAACAAACTTTTATTGCTAATCCATCAAATATCTGAGTGTCGCAAAGAAGTTTCTTTCTAAAACCACAAGTGAAATAGATTGCAAAACAAATCATTTATGCAAATCCAACAGCAAATCCATCAAGTGTCTCTTCATGTAATAAAACAGCGTAAAACTGCCATCATCAAAACTGAACAATTATGACGTCAAAGAAATTATATAAACACGATGGGTTTAGGTAAAAAGCCTAACCAACGTGCGATTGGAGGAAAAAATTGGAGGCGGGCTTTTGAAATTTTCATTCTCGAAAAATGGCTGACATAGAAAGGTCATGTCATAACTTTATGGAATATTGGGATAAATATTGGGTTATTAAAAATTTCCGTAGGTAAATTTTTCTTAGACTACCCGTGTATTTTTTTCTTCCTTTTCGTCGGTAGTTTCTCTTATTTCTTTGCATATGGTTTTCTCGGTTCGTTCATCCTTATCTCCGTTATAATAAGTTTCCGCTTTTGCTGTAAACCAATCAGATTCATTCTTTGAGTGGAGTTCTTGAGAAATCGAAAGTGAGTCGAGCCAGCTAGCTAAGCAGATTGAAGCAGTTTGTCCTTTTGGACTGTTGGAATATTATGTAAATAGCCAGCTACATAAGTTAGCTACAAGTTAAGCAAACCAGAAGAGAAGAGTTGGAGATGGTGCTACCAGCTTTATGGAAAAGCGGATGATTAATATACAGATATATGACAGTATATATATAAGCAATATTGTTTCACGCAGAGTGAGATCCTCACCCTACGATTATCAGAGGCCAAATGGTGATATTCAAATGATTCGATTTTATTTAAACTAATTTTTTTTCAATGCACTTAGATTATATTGTGAATATAGGTGAATTAGATGTAGATACTTCATAATTTAACTTGTAAGTAGTGAATAATGTTTGTAAATAAATGAAATATGCTTTAATTGTTATTTTTCTTAAGTTCTACACTTTGTAAAAAAGTGCTAAAGATGGCATGTTTCAAGATGAACTTCTTTTCATGTCTACATTTAGAAACCAGTTCTGATCTTTTGTTAAGTAGATTTTCTTTGTCTTTGAAGCAGCAAATAAAGTGCTTTTCGCTTAAACATAGGTTGCAAGCTTTTGTTATAGGGATATAGCTGGAGGATTCTTTTTCTATGGACCGAGATAAAGTAAAATCTTTTTTTTTTTTTTTTTTGCATTTTTTATTTCCCATATATATTTTGAAAGCTCTGTTTGATTTGATTGATTTTTATTATTAAAGGATGACTTAGCAAAACGTGCCTTAAAGGTTGTTTCACATAGTCCAAAATATGTTTTTATTTTACTTGAGCTTTGTAAACTATATTTGATTTGAGACAAAAGCCATTGAGTGGGCAGGAGTCTTTCTTTCGAGAGTTGCAAAGTCTTTCGGTTGCTTCATTGTTTGTGTTGTTTAAGATCCTTTTATTTTGTGAGTTGATTACCTTTTTCATGTTATCAACACAACAATAACTTACTTTAACATTGTTGCGGTTGAAAATCTTACTAAATTTATGACTTTTAGGAAAATGTTTAGAAAGTAGCAATAAAATTTTTTGCTACATTACTTTTTACATTTTTACTAAACGATATTTTTACTGTCGACGATATTTTTTATTTTTACTGTCACGATATATGACAGTATATATGAACCTCATATATAGCTAATTGATTGAACTACAAAGATGAAAAGAAGCTTTGAATTCGTTAGGGGTTCAGATCTCAACTGTTATGCAACAATGAAGGGAGCAGCAAGCTTTTAGAATAGCAAACTTTTTGATGGAATGGTGAAGTTTTGTCAAATCAAATGCATGAACTGATTTGGAACATCATTCATAAAATGGTAAATAAATACATCAGAACAGCAGGAAACAAATTCTTTATATATTTAGATAAATAAATTCAGAATGTTCGAATAAATCTTTCACTTAAAAATTGCAAATAAATGTGCTGTGGTGTGCTATCAAAAGACTTCTGATGTGTACGAATGAATTAATTCAGAACATTATCTTTATTTTGGTGAATAAAGTTAGAACTTCGAACAAATCGTTTATTTCATAAGTTACAAATAACATGGTGTTGTTTGTCAGAAGACTTTTATCGAGTTAGCAAATTCATTTAGAATATGAGTAAATGTTTCGATGAATAAAGTCAGAACATTTGAATAAATTATTCGTTCCACAGTTCCGAATAAATGTTGATAGCTGTCAAAAGACTTTCGTCGAATGCGAATGAATTAATTGAGAACATTATCCATATTGTTTCGATGAATAAATTTGGTACGTTCAAGCAAAATGGCTATTTCATAAGTTACGAATAACATGGTGTTGTGTCGAAGGACTTTTATCAACTCAGCAAATTAATTTGGGACATTTTCCATATAATTTCGATGAATAAATGCGAAACATTCAAATAAATTATTCATTCGAAAGTTGCAATGAAAGGTGGGGTGCTATCGAAAGACTTTCGTTGTGTGTGAATGAATTAATTGAGGACAATATCCATGTTATTTCGATGAATAAATTCAGAACGTCAAAAAAATTGTTCATTTCAAAAGTAACGAATAAAAGTGGTGTGCTATCAAAGGATTTTTGTTGTGTTGATTAATTTATTCGGAACATCTATATACCTTTTTGATGGAAAAATTTATAACATAAAAACAAAGTATATATTTATTTCTTCAAATTTTGAAAGTACTAATGAGATTATGAGACTGAGAATGTGAAATTTACTTTTGCAAATGAGTGATTAAATCTAATTTACGCCAAATAATCTTTCGTATTCAACCAGAAAAGTGGATTTGTCTTTGGATAAACTTTTGCTATGTGAACCTTTCTGCCCATAAAGTACGATATAATTAGAAAGCACACTTCTCAAAATTCTAAAAAATAATAAATATTGAATTGAAGTTTTTGAAGCTTTGTGTTGAAAATAGCTTTTTGACTCCTTATTTTGAAATATTAACCACAAAAAGATACTTCATTCTCCAGATATCAAATCTTAAAGACATATTTTGCAAATGCAGAAATTATGTTGATCTTCTTTATTCGAATTGATCCCAACCTATTTAGTATTTGACATAATGAGTTCTTATTGTTGACTTATTATTATTTTGTATTCATTTCTGTAATTTTTGATTTCTAATTTATGGTATCGTCTTTACTAGCTACTACAATTGAATAATTATGTATGAATTCAAAATATTGTTGACTCTAAAATTTTGATTCTCAAATATTTTGATGCCTTGAAAATGTTTTGTTTACTCTGAATATGTTGTCAAATTTTTGAATAACATTTTGTATATATTTTTCATTACTTTTGGCAATAAATTAAGTTGAAATTAATCAAGCTCTGAACTCTATTCTCTCCCTCTTTAGTTAACTTTTGTAAATATATGCGCATCCAACGTTCTGTAAAATAACATTTCAAATAAAACTGGGAAGGCTTAAAAGGTGATAAATGAAATGATAATGTACTATTCCAAGGATTTCATGAAGAACATTTTAAAATCTGCCTCAAACTTAGCAGAATGATCAGAATAAACTTAGCATCATAATGATTACAATCTGGAGTATGTAAAAATTTAGGTAAATACCAAAATATTTAATAAAATGTCCCCTTACTATTTCAAAAAGCTTTTTTCCAAATGATCAGCTGCAATTATTCATTGAAACTAGTCAAACTAATGCGATTTGCAAATGAATTAAAGGCACCATAGGCTGGGGTGTTGAATTAACAATTAAAGGCGGTATACCATTATACAAAAAATTTCATTTTGTTGTGAACAAAATATCAAATTAGATTTTTGCAAGCGTTTTTGCAAAATTAAAGGCACCATAGGTGGGAATGTTTTGATATCTCAGTTAAAGGTGGCATACCAACATATACAAAATTTATTATTTTTCATGAACTAATTGTCAGATCTGTTTGAAACTTGTTATGTATACTGTTATTGACATCCTACAACGTTTTATCTTTTGATTCCAGCCAAGGCTTATGACGTCATAGGTCATATGATTTTAAGAAAACTTGAATATCTCCAGTTCTAAACAATCTTATGTGACAAAACTTGGTACACCTGTTACCCTAAAGCTAACAAAACTTCTACATTCGCCATTTGTCTCAATACACCCTTTTGAGAGCCATGACGTCATAGATCACGTGATTTTAAGAAAAATTGAATATCCCCAGTTCTAAACAACTGTAGGTGATGAAACTTGGTACACCTATTACCCAACAGGTAAGAAAAAGTTTGAACCCACCCTTTGTCTGAATATCTCCTGCTGAGGGCTCTGACGTCATAAGTAACGTGAATTTAATAAAAATTGGATATTCTCAGTTCCAAATAACCTTAGCCGGCAAAACTTGGTACACTTGTTACAAAAAATGTAACAAAAATTTTAGACCCACGCTTTGCCCCAATACCTCTCTCCTGAGGGATCTAATGTATTAGGTCACATATCAAGGTCTCGTGTTGGGCATAATAATGGAAAGTTAGATATGATATCCATAAATCTTTTGATAATTTAAACCCTGGACCCATTCTGCTGACAGCATTGACGTCATAAATCATTTACCGTTTTTTAACCTTATGGTCGCAACAAACTTTATAGGTATGATGTTTCTCGTATCCTTCGTAGTTTAATCCTTATACTCAATGCTGGTAAGTGTGTTCTGTTCAGACAGAGAATTTTTGTTCTCTATGAGCAGAAATGTTGTTTACAGTTATTTTTCTTCACTTTATAAAACTTCCAAGACCTTATTCTGTCTTTTATTGACTACAAAAGTGAATTAGAAAGTAGGTTTTTTGAATTTGAGGTCGACAAACAGAAATTTTTGAAGCGCTATGGATCTTGATTCTTCTTCGCTTCCATTTTCTCTCATTTCTTTGCATATGTTTTTCTCGGTTCTTTCATCGTTATCTCCGTTATAAG
>JANSTP010028679.1:0-14973 GCA_025330745.1 Cladonema radiatum
TATGATGCAATTTGTTTTCAAATATTTTTATACAAATCTTTGTAAATTTCTTTTTTAAATAACTTTTTACTGTAGTTTTTTTGTCTTCAAGTAATTGCAAATATTCCTTTTAAAATCAATCAATGGAAGACATACAATACCAAAATACTAACAAACTAAGAACATCTCAGAATACACATCTCAGTTAACACTCTGTTAAAATATGCTACAGTATTTTACGATTTTCTCCTTGTAGAAGGTTGTGAATGGTCTAACTTGTAAAGTTTTCCAGTTATATTAGCAATTGTTTCTATTTATATAATTACTTTTTTGTGTATTATAAATTGTATATAACTTTTTTTGTCTATTGTCTTTGTTATAAATTTACTCATACTGTTTTGCAATGTAAGAATTAAGAGGAAAAAATCAAAAACTTGTTAATCCTTGTACATTTGCATTTCAAGTTGTTCCAACAATGAACGATTTTTTGCTCTTTTGTTTTGGCAATATTAACACTGACGCTGATTGTAGAATATTTTGTATTTCAAGTAATAATATATAATAGAGATTTAATTTCCTCTAGCTTTAATTAATAACATTCAAACAGGTGATAAGCTATTGATAAGATATAGTAATTATTTAGTATTAGTTCTTTCGATTGAAAGATGATTAAGTGTTGATATTGTTGCTTGTTATATATGGTTAACATTAATGTATTGATAAATTAAAACTTGTTTTCTTCAATGCTAAATATAGTTTTTCCCTAGCATCATTTTATTGCAGGTAGATTGTGATGAGTATCATCTATCTACTTGGAACTTTGTATTGATAAATTATTATTTTAACATTTTGAAAATTTGCTATTTGCTTTGTTTCTGATATGCATTTTTATTGTGAGAAAATCTACAACACTAAAACTTTTCAGTCTGTACTTATTAGTGAATACATTTTAGGTTGAGGAAAAAGGGAAGTAAATTATTTTCATTGAAATATTGTTATTTGCAAGTTTTTTGAGATGCAATTAGGGAAAGACAAAGCCTTTGCTACTCTTGGTTTATCGTGCAAAGAATTATTAGCATTACCTTCTAGTGAAATTAGAATCATGATTAATACGTATTATAATATCATATTAGTATATACATTTTTGGCAGGATAGTTTGAATGTCAATTTTGATACTGTTGTACTTGTTTCATGAAAATCTAGTTGTATAAAGATCAGCCTTTATGTTAAATGGTAAAGACTTCTCCTTATATAGAATATAGAACTTCTCCTTTTCAGGGATTCACGGTAAAGTAACAGTAAGTGCTGATGTTATTAATGGAAAACATTTTCGAAAGGAAGTTTCTAAGTCATATATGTTAATTTAAGTATTTTGAAACGTGGTGGCTGAATAAAGAAAATGTAAATCAAACATTATCACTGATAAACCTCAAGTTCCTTGACCCCTGTATGCATGGCCTGATCGATCAAAGTAGCCAAAATAGCATCTTTGTGCAGATCGAATTTGTTGATGAAGTTTTTCAGCAATTAGTTCACTGACTTTTCAGCAATAAGTTCATGGTTTGTGTTTGCTTCAATATCACTGAAAACCAAAGTATTTGATTTTTTAAAAAAACTTTTAACATCGTATAAAAAATATTAAATCCAGAGCTTGATAAAATATATCTGAATTTTAAGCTAAGAATTTGTAAAATTGCCTTTTTTAAATCCAGGGCTTATAAAACCTGCATGCTTTTATCCAAAATAAAATCTATATAGCTGTCTTTTTGCCTGATTTAGCATAATGTTTCTTTTCTTAAAGTTAATACATTTTCTACTTATGTGCCCAAAGTTTTCATGGTTAGCTATGACATCTGAAGTTGGTATTGATATGAATGGTATCGATAAATATATAACTACAATAAGAAAGAAACCAAGGTTACTAATATTTGCACATTTCTTTTAATACTTTATTATTTATTTTTTTACTTATTGGAAAGAATAAATAAAAGATATTAAACTTAAACCAATGTTATGTTATTATGAAGTAATGAGTATGCTGGAAAAAATGACAGTTTTAAAATTGAGAAACTTAAGCTTAGATAACTTTTGTAGGCAATCCAAAAACTTAACACTGTTTGTAAGGAAACTGTATTTTTATGGAAAATGCCATACCTGAAGGCTAAGAAAGAGTAAAAGTAGTTGATGGCAGGCTTAGAAGACCAAAAACACACAGTTATCACATAAACTTTAAGATTTATCAAAAAATTTTTATCCATTGTGTACTAATTAATGGGTCTATTTCTAAGGTATATCTTAGAGATATGCATCGGTTGTCTTTTTTTGGACATGTAGAGTCTACCTAGAGCCAACACAAAAAGACATCACTGTGGTTTGACTTCAGACACAAAGAAAAGTGGATATAATTTCTTAAGTAAAATCAGAAGACGGGCTCTTACAAACCTTACTTTTCATCACACAACCTTCCTTTAAATATTCAAACAAAATTTTTTTAAATAACTCACATTGATTGTGCCTTTAGATTTAGATTTATTTTGTTTAGATTTTCATTTTATGAAATCAAGTCTCTTGTTTTGTTTTGTTTTGTTTTTCCAATATTTTTTTATTCTTTTTTTACAGCTTTTTTATAATCTTGTTGGTTTTAGGTTATAGATAAGTATAATTATGTTATGTCACTATATATCTTTGGTTTTAAATTTGATGATTTAGATTTCAGTTTTGATACTAATGATTGGCATTAAGAAAATTGCATTGCCTCAAAATTAGACGTTATGCTAAATGGTAAGAATTTGTCAGCATATAGAATTTCTGCTATGATTTTGTGTCAAGCTGTTTTTATTAGTAAAATATGTTGTTGAGCTAAAGTGAATGAGTTGTGTATTTTAAGTTGAGACTTTAGAGAAATGTTCATTAAATAATGAAAGAGAAATCAATATGTCTTTTCTAAAAAAAATATTTTTTGGTAAATTTTTATAAATATGTTCTATAGTTATTCTTCTTAGTTTCACAATACAAACATATCACTCCTTATTCAGAACATTTTTTTATCTTTTAATTACCTTTCACTTTCATATTTCTTGAGACCTTTTTTGTTTAAAGTAGAATCATTAGGCAATGTTTCATCATATATCACTTCAAGAGCTATTCAGCTCCCATTTGTACCTGTGTTAAATAATGGCTTTAGCAGTATCATTCTGCTTATTCTATACAATGAATGTGTGAGAGTGAATTATTAAAACTATTTTGTAACAACATCAAGTTTTAAAAATCTTACAACAACAAATTTTTTATCAACGATTTCATATGTTTGATTAAGATTAATATGATCTTCAGCTTTATCCTCATTAATATAGAGTGTTGGAAAGATTATGTGCATTTCCTTTTCAGCATAATTAATTTACTAGAAGGTTTTGCTAAAGCTATCAATTTATCCAAGTTTTCATAAATAGATATTGCATCTCAAATTGGTATTGATATAAGTGATATCAGTAAAATCAAACAGGAAAGTAACGATACATTGGAGTTTGTTAAAACCGTTACAATCAGAATATGGCAAGATATGTTCTCGTATCTAAATCTTTCATGAAACATTAACAGATAATATATTCGAGATTACAAATGCTTGCACATGTGAATTTATCTTTTAATGTTTTTTATGTTTTCTAACTAGAGGTTTTGGCATTTGCTACACGCCATGATCAATAGCAAATTGTAAGATTAAATTAGCAACATCAGACTGTATATTAAATATGAATTTATTAAAGCTCTATTAAAAATCTATTAAAGCTCTAGAAGGTATGACACCACTTGATTATTGATAGCAGGCTTTAACTTTCTGGCGGTAAGTGTATCTTTAATGACAAGCTTGTGAACTGTTTTACTACACTCTAAAACTGTGACGTCATCAAAAGAAACATGCGAGTTCTAAGTCAAATGATCCGTTACCGCAGTGGGTTTTTTCTCATTACGATGTTCATTGAACCAAGTAAACAGGTGTTGTGTTTTTTCCCAAGATATCTAGCATCAAAATTTGTGCAGTGTACCTT
The DNA here is from genome assembly GCA_025330745.1 of Cladonema radiatum. Classification (NCBI taxonomy): domain Eukaryota; kingdom Metazoa; phylum Cnidaria; class Hydrozoa; order Anthoathecata; family Cladonematidae; genus Cladonema; species Cladonema radiatum. The sequence goes on from JANSTP010028679.1 coordinate 4,027, forward strand.
TCAGGTAACCTTTTAGTTATCTTATCTTTAAAGCTAAACAAATTTGAAATATGTCCAGTGGTTTGAAAAAACAATCCAGAGATTTAGTTGTGGATACATTTTAGAAAATCTGTTTTTTATGTTCTTTAAAAGAATATGCAAACTTTCACCAAGGTAAAGCAGAACCATTAATATTTATCTCTTTTCTGCCAGTTGCTTAACAGAAGATTCATCTGATGATTTCATATTATCTACAAAGTTCTTATAAATAGCATCTATCAATCGGTCAGGATACTGATTTTTTAGCAAATTGTGGTTGATCACTAAACTGTGAGCATTGAAAAGTGTTCTATCAGAGCATATAATCCATGCCCAGGAAAGCAAACATTTTACAAGATTTATTTTATATTTTCTAAGAGTGTAAGAATACCAGTTAGTATATAAGCCAGTGTGTGTAGGCTTATAATAAGTACTAGTTTTAAAGGAACTAGAATCTTTTGTTACCGTCACATCCGAGAAAGAGATTATGTTCGAGTTTTCCGAAAGGTCTTCATTTGTGAATGAGATATTCCTGTGAAATGAGTTAAGATGATTGAAAAATAACTCAATTGGTTCTCAACCAGCTCTATTATATGGTCTACCAAAAGTGCACAAACAATATCATCCGTTACGTCCAATACGTGCTTCTGTTAACTCTTATAATTATAAGCTTGCAGCTCAGTTAGCATCTATTTTATCACCTTTCACTGTTAATGATTTTTCAGTCAAAAACAGTTTTACATTTGTTAATGAGATAAGAAAGCTGACAATTAAACCATCTGATCATATTTGCAGTTTTGCTGTAACAAGCTCATGTACAAACATTCCTTTTTATGAAACTATTGAAATAACTATTGAACTGTCTTTTTGAGAATGAGATTAAAGTATCTGGACTTTCAAAGAAACAGTTCAAAGTTTTATTAGAAATGACAACAAAGGAAACACATTTCCTTTTTAATGGCAAAGTATATGATTGAGTAGACACAGTTGCAATGGGTTTACCTCTAGCACCAGTCATGGCCAATATCTTCATGAGAGATTCAAGGAGTTGTTGTTTTCTTCTTTCAGTGGAGATTTACTGATATTTTATTGGCGCTATGTGGATGATTATTATTGTGTGGTTTCTTATTATTTAACACCAAAGCAGAATCTGAGATATTTTTCAATCATCTTAACTCATTTCACAGAAAGATCTCATTCACAAAGAAAGACATTTTGGAAAACTCGAACATATTTTCTTTCTTGGATGTGATGATAACAAAAGATTCTAGTTCCTTTAAAACTAGTACTTATTATAAACCTACACACACTGCCTTATATACTAACTAGTATTCTTACACTCCTAGAATATATAAGATAAATCTTGTAAAATGTTTGCTTTCCTGGGCATGGAATATATGCTCTGATAGAACACTTTTCGACGCTGACAGTTTACTGATCAAACACAATTGGCTAAAAAATCAGTATCTGAACACAGGAGGGAACGTAAAAATGAAAAATCAGAGATTGTTTTTGCCCATTTGCCAAAAGTTGCCGTTCATGGCCTAAAGCCAAAAAACATTTGAGAAAAGTATGTGGCTTTATTTTAATGCCTGCCACGGCCCCAGTCCCACATGACCTTCCCTGCGAATAGGCCCTCTGTGGAGATGAACATTTTTGTTTTCAAAATATAGACATCCTACATACCATTTTAAAGCAAATTTTATGCTAATTAAGAATCACATTACAACCTATGCCTGAAAATGTACCTGCTTTCAGTTAGGGACTAATTATTAGCACTGTTTTGACCAGTTTTGCATTATTGTCTATATTGCCATTCTCTTGACAATTGATGTTTCAATTGATTACACAAATGTTTGGCTTCAAACACTACAATGGCCCTAGTCACAAAAAGATCATTATATTGTGCTCATTAGTTTTAGATCATTAATCTGGCAAATCATGTGGGTTCCGCTAATGTTTTAAATCTCATATTCTAGATTACAAAAGCTGTAGAAATTAACACAAATTAAAATTCAAAAATGTAAGACATTTAGTGGTCCAGATCGCTGTGGTGTACTGGTTAGTGCCGTTGGCTCTGACCAGAATACCATAGGTCCAATTCCCAGTCTGGGCATGATATGTTCATATGAACTTCTGGCCTACGACATTAAACTTATACTATCTAAAATAAAAAATAAAGCAAATGATTGGAAGTAATACGAAGTTACAATTATGTAGAAATAACTCTTATCAATAGAGAATCCATTCAACATCTATCCCCTTTAGTACAGCAGAGTTTAGTCACTTCAGCTGAATGTGTACAAAGATAAAAGTCTAGGGGCAATTTTGGTAACATTAAAGCTTCAGAAATAACAGTTTAGTTCCAAATATTTAACTAATGAGCTACAATAACTTTTGACAGAGGATTTGAGATTTGAGATTTGAAATATTGGCCAAACTCACATGATTTGCTAGAATAATGAATTAATTAGCACAATATAATAATCTTTATGTGACGAGGGCCATTGTAGTGTGTGAAGCCAAACATTTGTGTAATCAATTGAAGGATCAATTGTTAAGAGGATGGCAATATAGAAAATAATGCAAAACTGATCAAAGCAATGGTAATAATTAGTCCCTAACTTGAAAACAGGTACATTTTCTGGCATAGGTTGTAATATGATTCTGAATCAGTATAAAATGTACTTTAAAATGGTATGTAAGATGTCTATATTTTGAAAAAAAAAATTTTCATCTCCACAGAGGGCCTATTCGCGGGGAATTTAATATGGGACCAGGTCTGCAGCAGGCATTAAAATGTCGCCACAACTTTTTTCAATTATATTTTGGTTTTAGGCCATGAATGGCAACTTTTGGCAAACGTGAAAAAAATCTCAATTTTCATCCCCAAACAATTGATAGATGCTATTTTTAAGAACTTTTTAGAAATATGAAATCATCAGATGATCTCCTGTTGAACAACTGGCAGAAAAGAGAGAAATATTAATGGTGCTGCCTTACCTTGGTGAAAGTTTGCATATTCTTTTAAAGAACTTAAAAACCATATTTTCTAAAATGTATCCAAAAGTAAATCTCCAGATTGTTTTTCAAACTACTGGACATATTTCAAATTTGTTTAGCTTTAAAGATAAAATACCTAAAAGGTTGAAATTATTTTTTGCCTACGGAGTACACTGCGCAAATTGTGATGCTAGATATGTTGAGAAAACAACACAACACCTGTTTACTCGGTTCACTGAACATCGTAATGAAAAAAAACCCACTGCGGTAATGGATCATTTGACTGAGAACTCGCATGATATTTCTTTTGATGATGTTACAGTCTTAGCATGTGGTAAAACAGATCACAAGCTTGTCATTAAAGATATACTTACCGCCAGAAAGTCAAAGCCTCCTATCACTTCACCTTGAGGGTGAAGTGTTTGAATGAAATGAGATCTTTTGATAAATAATTAGACTGCTTAAGTTATTAAGATGGCTTAAGTAAACTCTGTTTGACGTGGGCTAATGTCCAAGAAATGGTGTTTCATTGCATTTTGTTTACTTATAGTAGGGAAAATATTAGCAAGTGACATTGCAAGAGAAAGTTCAAATGAATCTGGAAATGATCATAAGTTATTTCATCTTGTTTTTTGTGACTTGGATGATAAGTTTTGCATTGGTGATTAGTTTTATTTCGTAGAGTTTATTTTTTAAAAAAACCTTTGCTATAGTTGTCAAGGAAATTGCTTGTAGAATATGTGAATGGAAATTGTTTGGGCAAATTCTTAATTTGAAAGAAATTGAAATTAACTAACTAAACCAAAATAATCAACTGATTGAACATCGAAATCTTGAAGTTATGAAGAAGTTTTCAGAACCATCAAAGCCAAGTACATCCGGGAGTTTCTGGCACCAATATTAGAAGCACTTTGACGATAGGAAAGCAGTAATCGGCGAAATGGAAATGACACTTTGATTTATGGAACTAAGAATCTACTGCCAAAGGTTTGATTTATATTAAATGATCTCTCATAAGAAATATCTATTCGGTATTCGGTAACTGAAAAAATATATGCTTGAATGTACGTCTACACCAAGAAATGTTTTTGTATATTTCGGTAGCAGTATGTTTTTTCTGGTTTGATTTTGTGAAAATTTTCACTCCTGACAAATTTCTAGATTTTCAAATTTATTAAATAAGAGCCTCATTTTGTTTCTTTATATTTGCTAACGAAATTAGTTTTATATTTTTTCTTCCTTTTTCCCTAAGATAAAATATTTTTTTAATAATTTTTATTATTAAGCCTTTGCATCCCTGCCATTTTTTCAGTGTACACTATTTCTGTCCTAGCCATTTTGATGGGAAAACTCAAAATTTTTAAAAGGTTCAAATCAGGCAATGTATGATTAAGAAAGTTATGTAAGAAACTATACTTCAGTCATGAAACACTTTTCTGTATATATTGGCACTCTATCTGCGCTATTTAGAGCAAAATCAAAATCAAGAAAAAAATTGGTATCCATTTTGTTTTTTTCCCAGTGAACTTCATTGACATATAAATGGAGGTTTCACTGAAAAAAGGAATTGCAAAAGCTAAAGCGATGTCTAATTAATATCTAATTAATAAACCTTAGTCTACTCTTCTTCGTTTTTCGGCTATAATTCGCTTTATTTAAAAGCTTCATCCTGGACTAGTTCAGGAGCAGGATCTCATTGACACAAAGCTTTCTTCGACCAGTCTGGAATTGGGACACAAAGGGTTGTGCTTAGCATTCACTTTTTTCCCAACATTTTTCAACAAGGTTGTCTAGCAGAATACACTGTAGTATATTAAGTTTATTGCAAATAAGTTTTCTGAAATTTCTAGTTGCTTAAAAAACAACTTTTAATACCTATTACACCAAGCAAGTAAAATGTAAGGTAGATTGTTTTGTTTTGTTTCGTTGATTGGTAGATTGTTTTCCTCTCTACCTCAACTTTTTATTATTTTTCTGTTTTTCTTTTCCATATTGACATGATGAATTATATTATGCAAAAGTACTGCAACCATACCATTAGCCAAGCATTTGAAGCAATTTCAGGAAAAAATAATTCGAAAGATGACATAATGTTTTACATAAATAATATTGTTTTTGATTTTTTTAGCACATGGATTTAATGTAGGGGACCATACTTATATTGGTCATCTATTTCACTGCAAATATTTTGATACATATGACAAGAATCAGCAGCATAAACGGATTGCTGTTCCAGTTGGTTCTGCAGAATATCAATTTGTTGTTATCAAGAACTAGCAGAATGGGTGCAAACATAATAACAATATGTAGATACTTATGAAATGTTGAAGAATTTGAAAGTAATCAATTTTATTGACTCATTCTAAAAATCAAGTCGAATATTAAACACTCTAAATAATTATCTTGAATATGTGGATGACTGTGGATTTGCTGTGAAAGGATATCATTTCATCAAACATGTTTCTTTGCTCAAAATTGGAGTATTTGCTCGAAACATTTTTGAGGACCATTATTTCTGTGTGTTTGCAACAGATAATCTAGTTCTTTACATCACAAATTATACTTCAAGATTTGCCCATGCTTTGCAAGAATCAACACAAAATATTGAAGCAGCAAATTTATTACATAAAGATTTACAAGCTTGCAAGTTTGCTCAAATCAATATTATCACCTGTTCTGAAAGTGCGTCTACAGAATATTGTAAAACTTGTTTTGGTAATCAGTTTTGTGTTGATGAAAATATCTTTGCAAGTTATGACAAATTTTTATTATGGTATAATAAGGTTAAGAAGAAAATTCAAAATATTTCTCTGAAAGTTGAAGACAATGTTTTTAAAATTATTAAAAAAGATATGATAACATATGAAGCATTAGAAAGCTTTACTTTACTGTCATTTTCAAATTGTTCAGATGATCAAATGGATGAGCTTAGTTACATTCTGAAGATAAACATATTTTGTTAAGAAGATCTTACAGCTCAGGGAAAAGTTTTGTGCTATTAAAAAAATTTGAAAACGTTATTACTAAGATAAATGAAACAGATATTATTTATCTACTTTGTAATGATCCATATTCAAAATATTATTTATTTATGGAACAATATAAGGATAGGTTTCCTTCTCGAAATTTGATTGTTGGTAGCAGTTACCATCTTTTACAACTCAACCTTAAACTTATTCCAAAATCATTTCTTCTTCTAAGTCACATTCTCAATTTGTGGAAACAAAAGACTGTCAATGTTTTCATAGATGAGTTTGATCGACCACAGTTATATAACGAAGCATGAAATATCATTACTAGAAATGCTATTACCTCATTACGAAAAATCATTTATTATCATTTGTTTACAGTCGATAGAGGAGACCATTTTACAGAAGAAAAGATCTGATGAAGTAGGCATTGGTTATCAATATGAATTGTTAAATGAAAAAATTGGTTTTTCAAAATTTGAACTTGATATTTTTTTAAGGTCTTCTCTCCAAATTTTTCAATTTATAAAGGTCAATTCAGATGTATTTGAATCTACAAGAGTGTCTGTTAGCCATGTTGGAAATTATGGATACAACAGTAAAGTAGTAGATAAAGAGGCTAGTCGAGAGATGGAATCAAGTTTAAAAAAAGAAATAGAGTTAAAATATGCTTGCAATCAAGCTGATTTTGTTGGGCATAGCGTCAGTGTTTCTCCTGTAAGAGTTTTTAATGTTCACCTGTGCAAGGGGATATTTCTTATTGAGAATTTGCTACAAGTTTATGTACTAAATTTATCCTTTATCCCTGTGGATGTATTGCCAACAAATAGATATGTGATTTGTTATTTTGACTATAATCCTGCAGATATTACAGAAAGCTATTTACTATATTATCATATTAATGAATGGACAGACAGTATAGATTACTTAAGAGAGTGTTCAAGGTACCAAATTTTATTAACTAATTATTCAGATGTTTGTGGGTACGAGTTTTCAAATTTAAAATATCGCAACATTGAATGTGTCTCATGGGCTACTGCAAATCTTCATGTAATCATCATTTATCCAGGAATTGTAAAATCAAGATGTTTTACCAAATTTTCAAGATCGCAAAGAGATGCTTTTATTGACGTTAAAGCGCCAATGTCAAGCGTGCCGCAGATGAGTTAGCACTGAATGAATTTTCTTCTGAGAGTGCAATATAGCATTACATTATATTAACTATTTGAGCTCGCTTGACATTGCCGCTTTAAGATCATACAAAAATGAAGAGAAATGTAAATATGATGCAAAAAATGATGTGTTGCAAATGTGGAAAGGAAAGTCCATATTGAAGACAGTTGAAAATGCAAAGCACGAAGCTCTAGCAAACAAATTGTATGTGATTTTTAAAGAACGTAAGTTATTCGAAGTTACATAAAAATATATGACTTAAAAAAAATTAGTAAAAATCTGTTCTTTAATTATTGATTCTTTTAATTGTAACTTTAAACATCTACTTTCTTTAATGAGAGAGAATGAATTTTAAGATTCGAGATTGGGATTTCATTTTTAAAGTACTCAAAAGTGTAAAAAAGAACCAAAACTTTTTTTGGTTAAAATTTTTGTTTTGTAATCAACGTTTTGTGATCTTTTTAAAATTATCACGATTGCATCACAACCAGGCATATTTATTTACTATCTGTGGAACTTTAGCATGTGTGAAAAAAAGATCTCAATAATAACACTATAAAAACTTATGTGCTTACACCTTCTGGTCAGTCTTTAAAGAGGCACTGTCAAGGTTGAGTTTTTTTGCCGATCAGGTAGTACAGATGATGGTATTTACTGACTAATTTTTTATCTGTCCAAAATCTTTCCCTATTATCCTGAAAAAAATATTTTTTAGTTTGATACGAAAAGTTGTTGTTTTTGAGCTACCATAATTTATTATACCTGAACAGCATTTTTTTTACATAATTATTCGCAAAAGATGAAAGCGCCAACAGAAATGAATGGAATTTTTTCTTTTCTGAAAATATTTAACATGTCTTCGTTTTTAATAAAATTTTAACCAATCAGAAAAAAGATGACAATTTTTTCTTTGTTCACGACTTTATTATTTTTAGACTAAAAATAATAATCAATAAAAAATGTTTTTTGATCTTATCTCCAAAAGTAAAGAGTTTGGAAAAAAGTTTGGCTCTTATTATTTGGTGTCCATATACAATTAGAGTCAAGGAAAAGACCCACCCTTGACAGTGCCCCTTTAAAAAACAATCATTCGCGATTATGGATGATCTAAATTAGAGAAGTAAAGTTATATTGTCAATGTAGGGCAACAACTGCCAGTATAAATTTTTTATCATATTATAGTTTGCTTTTATTACTCTTCTTTCCTTTCCAATATTGTTTACTTTGTATTTTGAATAAACTGTCAAAAAAGTAATCATAGTAGAAAATTACTTAGCTTCATGGAACAGAAAATCTAGGAAAATAATAGCTATGTGTAGTAATACACAAGTTTTCTGTTTTCATTAATTAATTAAGCTTTTCGGCTAACTTTTGGCCTATTAGATTGCTGTGGAAATTAAACTTTCCTTTTTGTGACAGTTTACCTCTCTCACAAATCTGATTATAAAATGTTTTGGTTTTGTGGCTGACAAATGAAGCAAATATGATAGCTAAGTTAAGTATTTTCTCCTTCAGTTGATATTGGTTTCATTTCATATATGGCTTACCTGTTCAAGAGATAATATTCAATTAATGTTCCCAAAATGTGGTTGCCAGCCTATGTGGTTGACATTACTAGCTTATTTGAATTCCTGAAAAGGTTTAATAACATTTGAAACTTGCTATTGTTAGTTTGGATATGATTCATAAAGCCTCAAATATCAAATGAGGCTGGCATATTAGTGGGTTCTGTTTTTATCGGACAGAATATAGAGTTAATAGTGCAAAAACAAATAATAAACTTGCAAGAAACGTTGCGCTTTGTTTTGAATTTAAGGGATTTATGCCCAGGACTCCAACCAACTGAAATTGACCTCATGCTTGTTTATAAAACTATGTTATTTTGACTTAATCTATTTCTAATAATTGCCTGTTAATTTGAGGTTTGCTCTGACCCAGTTTTGATGCATAATATGGCTTACGATTGATATTAAAATTGTAGTTGTTGAAATTAAAACGATAAATTTATTTTTTAAAGCAATAGAAGCAAAAGCTTCTCTTTTTCATTCAGCTATAACCTTTCTAAAGTTCAAAACGATGAACAGGATGCGTTTGGTTTCTAACATATTAATTAGAAAGCTCCCATTATCAATAATGATCACTAAATTTAACGTTATAACAAGAGATGTAAATATAACAATTACTGCATACTTAGTGTCTCATATGGCCACAATTGTTGGGTCAAATTTACATTAAAATTTAAAATAATCGATCAAATCTGATGGATATTAGCCTTTTAGTTGAGATTCATGTGATTACATGCAATGTCCATTCTTCACATATCATTTCTGTTGACATGATTGTAGTAAAATAGTATACTCTCTTTTTCAATGGAACGTTTATAATTGGATGCAAAATAGAAAACAAAATAATTGAAAAAATGAAAAAGAGGGAGAAAGAAAGGTTGTTATCAAACATGTTCTTAGTATCCTGCTTTTAATATGTTATTTCATTAACATGATAAGCAACCTCTTTTGTTTTTTTTATTTCTTGGCACACTTCATCATAATTCCATTTCAATAAGAATCCTGCTATATATCCTCATTTCTGTTCTACAGCTGAAAACTTTGTTAGAAAGTATTATTTTGATTAAAGTAGGTTTCATTAGCTCAATTATTAGTGTATCTCTTGCAGAAGCAGGATTGTGGATTGAAATCAATTTTTTTATAATATTTTTCTCCAATATCCTCACCTGTGCCTTGGTATTTCTAAATGATTGACTGATTTCAGCTGATGTTTTATTGATACTCTAATAGCTCGAAAGTGAACATTTGTTTCCAACATATCGCTTAATGTTTTAGGAAAAGTAAAGATTATTGTTTTTTGAAAAAACAAATGATTCTTACTTTTTTGTAGTAATAATATATGGACTAGCAAAGAAAGTTAATGAAGATGAAGGGTAGCCTATTTCAAATGGTATTTATATGGTTGACTTCATGTATTTTTGTTTTTATGAAGAAGAAAATTATAGAATAAACAAATATATGCATTACCTCCTGATTTTGTTATCACAAAACAAGCCAAGCCTGTGTGAGAGCTATTTTATACACGCGTTCAGATCAATAAGTTAATTCGACCCAGCTATATAAAGTTGATTTATATTGTAATAGTAGCCTTGACAACCAATTTATTGATGTTTCTAGTGTTTGGTTTCTATAGTAATACATAGAAAATTTGAATTATAATTTTATCTGTCATGGGACGATTGTCTTTTTCTTAGATCTTTTCAATTTTAATTAAGAAAAACAAGAAAAGGTGCTCTTTCAACCCTTTTTTTTATCACCCAAGTCTTCTCTCAAAGTTCAGACCAGAGTTTTTAAGGAATCATTTTCATTGCCAGATTTATTCCATGGAATTGATTTTATTTTTATCATTTGTCTTATGTATACAAGTCATTTCCTTCAATTTGACTGCTTGCTGTTAATGTTTCACATATTTTTCTATTATAGCTTTATAAACAAGTATCATTAATATTATGTTTATTCTTTTGTATTTTTCATATTGGCCTGATTATTCTTGATTGTTTACTCCCAGTCGATTTGATCTATGAAAATTGCATTATTTCGAAATTAGACCTCACACTAAATTGTAAGGGTTTGTTAACATATTAGTCTAGTCAACTTATGGCAAAAAATAGTGTTTGTTTCTGAGCATTTATCTTATTTTTATTTTCCTTTATCTTATTTATCTCATCTTACTTATATTTTGTCATTATTAGCAATATATCATATTGTTATATTCCAAC
>JANSTP010028790.1:0-14972 GCA_025330745.1 Cladonema radiatum
GTCGGAGATTTTTTATAAAACATTTTTTGTGAACCCAACCCAGTTTTTTGATTATCTAAGGTCGTTGTCACTTCAGTAATTTCTGAAAACAAATCGGATTAATAAAACAGAGCCCTCTGGTGGAATATGCCTTTGTCGCTCCGGAAATTTATTGGGATTTAAGAAAACAAAACAAGTCACCAAATAACGCAAGAAAGCTCTTTGCTCGTAAAAAAAGCTTTTACAAAACACATTGAGTATAAAAACGGAATTAAAACCGACCGGCCAAACAAGCTACTTTTTTACGACTTTTCTCTTCTTTGGCAAATTCTCAACGTAGTAAAATTCTTCTTTCAGCCGCTTTAATTCTAAAATAAAAGAATATAATAGCAAGATAAATCCTGGGTTTTCGTAGACTAGATCTAGTCGTTCCCGTAAAGTTTATTCCAAGGACAATTAATCTCTCACACATATGGGTGGGGAGGAATTCTCCCATTTTGCTGACCCGTAGCAAATTTACTGTCAGCGGTTTCTTCCATTTCAAATTGTCAAGAATGGACTAGATCTAGTCTATGGTTTTCAAAAAGTGACATAGTCTACATATTATATTAGCGAACGTTGAGTAATTCTCATATATCGATCTCAGATAGATTTTTGAGAAAACATGGATAATATATATGGGAGTCGCAAACATCCAATATAGCACCTTTCCGATTCTGAAATACATGAAAAACAAACACATAAGTTAAGACCTGGCATATTTTGATGGGTCATTTCTCTATTGTCCGGTAATAATTATGATCTGTAAAACTTTGTTTATAAAGACAAAATTTACGCAGTAAATTTAGTTTACACAGTATTTTTACCTTTACTTTCATTGTTGCTTGATTCCTGCTTGCTATCACACTTTTCTCTACCTAAAATTGATTTATCTAATAGTTACATAATTTCTTCCGAAATTTGGCGAAACATTAACCCTAATTTCCATGAGGGTGGTGGTGGGGGGGTCAAGTTTTTTTTCAAGTCTTCAAGTGATTTTTTTAACAACTTCTGATGTAATTACTATTTTTGCATGAAACTTGGACTTCAGGCACAAAATTTAATTAGGAAAAGTATTGAGATAAATTTTTTTTTTAATTCGGACTCAAACCCCTGTGGTGACGCCATCAATTTACTATGGTAGAGTGCATTTTTTAATTAATATATAAAAAAAAAACAATTTTAGTTTGATATTTATTATACTCACTTGTTTTGTTAGAATATTGTATGAACTGACCATGGATATGCAAAAGAGGCCCGGCTTTGACGCCGTCAGAACCGTAAAATCGATTTTTTGGGGTTTTTGATGACGCGATCACCTTTAGGAGGGCCTATAAAAACTGAAATTGATCTATATCTGTTTATTTCATCAAAATACACAATAGTGTGCAGTTTTATGGTGATTCGAGAAGAATTTGACTAATTATACACATATTTGTATTAGAAGATTTCTCAAAAAATCCCCCCTCGGAAAATCCCTCGTTTTGGCCCAATTTCGTAAAACTTTTATTTGAAAGTTGATTTTTTGAAGAAAAAAAAAACATGTAACTTTAGTCTTTAACACCAAAAAATACTATTTGAAGTGTTTTAGAAGTCCCTCTGTGATGCTGTCAATAATGGCCCAAATAAATTTGAAATTATGGCAAATTTGGGGTATATTCGATGACGTCATTACGTGATCAAATTGGGTAAACTTTTTATTTTTAGAAACTACTATTGATACTTAATATTCATGCAAAGTTTCATGACAAATAGTTGAGTATAAGAGATTTTAACCTGGAGGGGGGGGGGTTGTTTTACCCCTCTCCTCATGAATCTAACGATCTTCAAAACGCCCATGGACACAATAGGCTTAAGAATCTCATATATTACGAAGCAGAGTGTTGCATGGCCTACTACGCATATAGTAACGAAAATCAAGAATTTTCTAAAGAGTGAATTGTGTCCAATTTCCTGTTAGTGTGCGATAACTGCCTTTCTAAAAGGCCAGATAACAATACACATGAAGAAAATAGGGACAGTCTATTGTCGATAGCTGCTATGCAATTTTATCCATTGTGCGAGAAAAATTGATAATTTTGAAACTTAAATATAATAGAAAATTAGGGTGGCTGAAATGTTGCAAAAATAAATACTTTACGGGGAGAAAATTTAGTGGAAAGAAAGTTTCGCGTTTTGGCGTTTTTTTTTCTCATTTACGCGAAAGTAAGTCCCCGCGAAAAGGACTGAAATGTGGATTCGCGAAAGCTTATTGCACCCGAAATTACCTAAGAAGTCGCTCGCGAAAATTGAATGGCAGATTTTTGTAAAAGTCAAAAATTTGCTTTATTTTGAGGTTTTTGGTGAATATTGGATTATTCTAGACTTCAGAGTAGATAAACTAGATTATTTTAAGATATGGGCTGCAAAATTCCAGTTAAAGATCGTTTTACGGGGCCTTCAAAAGCCTTAAAGTGGTTGCTGAAAAAAACAGAGAAAGCCGAGAAAGAACTGAAAGATTGTGTCAATAAATATTTAAAGTAAAAAAACAAGGAAAAAAAGTTTATAAACGAGAATTCTTTACTCTTATCAATGAAAATCTTAAAGACTTTGAGAAATTCCTCGTGGTGTCCGCTAAAAAGACAAGCAAAATCGCCAAAAAAGCCATTTGGTGAAAAAGGTGTCCGCTAAATGGAGTCTCCTCTAATTGCTTGTCAGCTCCTTAGAAAGTGTTTTATGAGATCTTGACTAGGATTCGTCCAGTGTAATGAAATTTGTCCGTTAATTGAAGGTGTCTGCTTTTTAGTGTATCCACTGATTAGAGGGACAACTGTATCCTAATTTTAAAGAAAAATTTATCTTTGATGTAACTCTGAAAATATGGACAAAAATGTTGAACAAAAACTGAAAATCGCAAAAGTTTATTCCACGCAAAATTTATTTTTGCAATCGCACTCAAAAATTTAGACTAGATCTATTGCATTCTTGAATATCGCAAGAAAACGGAAAATCGGGGAATTCGGAAATCTCGGCCGCGGGTGCGAGTTCAGTTTGGAGAATTTCCGCGCAGTTAAAATAAAATAAAATAAAACGTTAAAATCAACCGATTCCCAAAATACAGGAAATTGGTCTAGATTTCTAGTCTATCAAAAGTTTATTCCGCGCGAAATAGATTTAATCGCCAATTTACGAAAGCAAATACCTAAAACTTCGCGTTTTTTTTCCTCGCGAAACTTTCTCCCCAAAGTGTTTGTATTATATCAATGTAAATATTTTTATGGTAAGAAATATATTTTTTTAATGGAGAGATGTAATATTTACATGCAGAATTAAAGGGACATTCCCGCCAATATTGTTAGTGTCTTAAAATGCTCAAGGAACTTTTGAAATCACAGCCCCAAATTTTTAGATCTCAAAAATTTTTACCCATGGAGATATGGAAGGTTTTGTTTTGGACAGATATCCGTCATGTCGTATTTTGATAAAATGTAAACAAAACGTTTTCAAAAAATAATCTTTATTCCTCTATTAATCTCTTTCAGTATTAATCTCTTTATCATAAAAAATAGTTTTGTTACTATATAAAAATTTATTTTTGCAACATTTGAGCAACGATAGAAAATGAACAACTTTATATTACTAGAATACCTTTAATATTTTTCTTTTGTTTATTAGCATCGCTAATTTTGTCGAAACTCGCATCGCCCGGCTCAGCAATGTTGGCTGCAATTTCGATATCAGCAGCTAAATCATCATCTGTGGAAATAAGAAACATTCACCGAAAACAAAAAAATTAGTCAAAAATGTATATTTTTCTCTCCACATGAATCTCTCTCTTTTAAAAATATTTACTGATTACTGATCGTTTTTTAATATTCCCCCAATAGTAACTTATACATTCTATTTTGACAGTTATCTTGTTGTTGTTTTTTATTGTTATCTGCCCTAACAGCAGCGAGCAAAATCACTTCGGATCAATTGCCTTACAATTATATCACTGTTTTTGAATACTTTTGGCTCGTGAAGACATGCTTTAACACCGGAAAATTATTTCATACCTTAGTCTTTACTGCAACTTGCCCCATCGGCATTGTCATAGTCCATCAGAGTAATTCTCTTACCACTATCATCGACACCATCATTTTCTAAGAATGTGGCAAATATTTCTCAAAGACCAATATTTTTTCTATTTTCGTCAGAACTTTTCACAAACATACGATCTTTCATCTATATTACAATACAATTAATAAAAGCCATACCTGTAACCAGGCTTTCATTCAGATCACTAGCCGAACCACGCAGTGCTGCAAAGTGAAAAAGTTGTCTCATAGTGCTATTGTTAGAAATATGGGTTTTAAGCTATATGACTGATTAAAATTAAGATTATGAAAAATTGATTTAGTTGAAACTTTTTCAGATAAACTTTTTGAAAAAAGTATTCAGTCAATGTGATAATTCAGGCATTTTGTGACTTTTTACTTTTTTTATACAGTCGACTCTCGATTTCTCGAACTTTCACGAGGCCTAGTTTGAGTTTTTTGAGTGTCCCTTAAAAGGGTTTGAAGGTTCAATGGACCGAGATAAAAGTTCGACTCACTGTGATGTTTGAGTTATCGAGTATTCGAGTTATCGAGAGTAACTGTAGAAACAAATCAAGGCGGTATAAATAGACAGTATTGCTGTATAGCTCTTAGCTCAGCCTATAGCTAGGATTTTTTTGACACGTAAGAAAAGAGCTTAATCCGCCTTTAGTTTAGTTTTAATCAGGTATTAAGATATCACAAAAATGTTTTTGAATATTTTTGAACTTATATATTTCCATGACCACGACGTGAGGTAGAAAAATACTCAATAGCTTGACTTAGTTTATTTTAGACCTAATACTCTATCGTCAGGTTTATACTTAGTCATAATATTTGAAATTTATGAACAGCAATTTGCGGGGATTACGTTAGATGGCCAATACGGCGCTTCTGTGTTGTGCGACGGTGTGTGCAGCTAGTATTAATAAAATTGCTTTGTACAAAATATAATTGAAAGGTCGTATTCAACGTGGACGTACAATACATATCTAAGAATTTCAATGTCTAGTGCTCAAATGAGTTCGTATAAGTGGAGAGTTACAGACTCTAGAGAGTTACTGTTACTTTGGGTTTTGAGTTACTTTGGGTTTTTGTGACGTCAGAATTGGAGGGTTACTGGTCTTTTACGATAACTATCTAAGTTTTAGATTTTTTAAGTCTCTTGGAGAGTTAGCCGTTAACAGTAACTCTCCTTCTTATGAGGTTTGGAGAGTTAGCCGTTAACTGTAACTCTCCTGCCGTTAAAGTTGGAGAGTTAGCCGTTAACATTAGCTCTCCCAAACTAACGGCAGGAGAGTTCCGGTTAACGGGCTAACCCTTCAACACCAACGGCAGGAGAGTTACGGTTAACGGCTAACTCTCCAAAAGAATATTGACTGTGAAAAATGGAGAGCTATAAAAAAACCCACTAATTCTCCAATTATGACGTCATGAAAACACTGACTCTCCACTTATGACGTAAAAAACCGTACCTCTCCAAAAATCATACCTCTCCATTTAGCCGGCCTCTACTCAAATTGTCTAATGATTGTATTGAAATTAGTTCACAGTATCTACACAAACTTGCTTGGTTTGGTTCAGACAGCCGATTAACTTCGTGATTAATTTTTTTTACTTTAATATTTAGAAAGGCGTCTTGGCTATGCTACAATCATGGACAAAAATATTTCGAATTCAGAGTAAAACTGAGCGATTTACATATTTTGACTTTCCATTTGTCATGCCATTTTTCAGTAACGAAATCGCGGAAGGGCAATTTTGGTGATTCCCATTTGTAGCCACCCTAAGGGGCTACAAAACCAGCCAAGAAGGGAGCTGGGTGGTTTTCACCCCTTCACCCAAGAGCTCAAGCCCAAGCCTCATGTAACTAAATCGCTGTCTTGGCAAGTAAAAATACCTCCTTTCAATTATCGCTTGTGGTGCAGAGTTATACTGAAAAAGCTCGAAAGTGTTGCAATATTATTGACCACGGTTGTAGGCCACAAATATTTTTAAAAATAAGACGTTTTAGCGTACATAAAGGAAACGGATAATCTATAAGTAGATTTGATAAAAGTAGATGTTGAGTTACCTTTTTTAAACTTTCCTTCGTCTGCTTTAAAAAATGAAAACGGTATCCCATATCCACGTTTGGTGGTTTTACCAGACTTAAAAGTTTTTGAAGTTGCAAGTGTTTGGTCAATTTCTTTTATATTCTTGATGAGAACAGGCTTCGACCATGGGCAACGTTTTGCGCCCTCGTAATGGATTATTATGAGATCGTCTTTCATGCTGAAACACCAGTCCTGTAAAAATTAAATCATTGGTATTTCCAATTCCTATACTCTAATTCAAAAATATACTTGTGTATACGTCAACGCCACAAAAAGAAAGAATATTTTAAAACAATACGCTCAGCTTAAAGTGACATTTTCGGGGGTGTTCTTCGCCTCATCAATCAGCCAGTTGCCAAATGCTTGACGGAAATTATCAATTATCGGTAAATTTTCTTCGTTGTCCTTTTTTTCTTTTGTCTTCGTTGTCTTTTTTTGTTCAGGTACAGCCTTAAATATTTAAAATATATCCTCTTACAATCAACATACAGTTCATCAAAAGAGTAGGAAAACATGAGAAAACACGAAATCTGTAAGCTTTCTCGTCGGTCTGTTTAAAGCTTTGATATGTACCCCCTTTGCAACCCAAGTAAGTTCTTTAATGAATGTTTTATCATTATTAAAATTACAGATTCATCTCAGTATGTACTCCAGCATTTAGGAAAACTGTAAATCAACTCTAAAAAGCTTCGCAACTGGTGCATTTGAAATGAAATAATGAAACATTAGTTCTGAATAATATACACTAATACTTAAGTATTAAAGGAAAAAATATTCTGGTAAACACATTCATTAATCAATTTCACATTGCGACTTTCTTACAATTCTACTTATGATGGAATAATTATTGATTGAATTGGTTACCTTTTTGAAGGCCTCTCTTTGTGAAGAAAAATAGTTAATGAGGGCTTTCGCAGCCTCAAATGGTTCCACCCCGATGACAGTTGGAACCATATCTTTCATCAAAACCATCAGCCCTTCATCTTTTAGCTTCAGCAGATTGCTGAGAGCGCATGAAAAAACATGCAATACCGCAGCTATCCTAAAAAATCGATTAACTGTATTGATAAAAGCTAATACATAGGCATTTCATATAAACCCTACATCGTTATATTCAAAATTTCGAAAAGTAAATGACATTAACATTGAATTATATACGAGCTTTGAAAAACGAAACTTGTCCTTTAACCCTATTCAGGTCGGGCTTTCGAGGGCCCCACGAAATTCGGGGGGCCATTTTTCACCCTCCCCCCCCCCTAAGAACTCAGAAACTACATGCTCAATTGTCATGAAACTTTCCGGGATGAAAGTATGTCATCATATTAGGTATTTGGTAGCATGACGAATTTGACGATACTTTTTCTATTTTTTTGGTGTCTCGCGACCCTAAATTTACCCATTTTTACATAATTGGTGTCAATATAAGGTGAAAGTTTGCAGTTCTACATCATTATAGATGCTCTTTCAAATGAAAGGATCATTTTATTATTATTATTAATATTTATTTAATTTTTTTTTTTTTTTGAACAAAAAAAGTTTAAAACATTTATTTGGTTTTTGGACCAAATTCCTGGAATTCGTCGTTTATGAGGTACTTTAGGAAAACTACAGGGTGAATATCCCGCCGCCCCCCCTCCCCCCGCGGCCCGAATAGGGTTAAGGCCACCCCCATAGCGCACAAAAAAGAACACACACTGACATACAAGCGCCAACAAAACAGCGAAAATAATTTGAGCACAAGTAGAAAGATCGAGAACAGAATGGGGATCGAAATGTCTAAGAAATTTCAATTTATGTGAAAGAATATAGCTCATTGGACCAGGGTTCCAGTTAAAGTACCACTTATCCAAATAAAATAAGACAGATTTGCTAAATCCACTTTGTGAAAGTACAAGTCCGGAGTTCCATTTATAAAGTGTATATATTCAAGGATTTATGAAGTATATACATCCTTGGTATAGTGTAATCATGTTTTGTGCCTACGCTTAAGCTAAATGCGCCATATTTCGTGCGCGCATAGATCAGAAATACTCCCACAAATCAAATCCAGAAATACAAAAATGTTAAATTGTTTCAATCCTTTATATTTGGAAAGCATATCCTTATGAAAGTCATATTTAGACTTATAAAAATATATTTATATTTTTCAATCTTCAATGTAAATCTTCAATGGCATATTCAACTTTCAAAAACTGGAAATTTCCCAAATGTTACTTTTATGGTTGGGTGCATAAACACTATTGAAAATAAACTTTCCTTACCTGCACAAGTTTCTTTTATCCTTATTGAAATTTTGTGCATTAATATTTCCTATTAACCAGCTTTCATTGCTGAGAGTAACCAACTCATCTGAATAGTTTTTATAGTCAGCAAAAGCTTCATTACTGAAAACGTATTCTCTCCCTTCTTTGTGAAGTAAATATATCTGTTCATACAAGGCTAAAATACGGAAAAAAAATTGTTAATAGAAATTGTTAATATGAACTCTCCTGGACAAAAATATCATTCGTGTTTAACTTGATACTTAAAATAAAATATCTATGACTCCCCTTTGTTTTGTCTGTTAAGTTAGCATTTACTTACAAGGTTTAGCCTTACGTCTTGTGGTAGTTAGCTGTCTTTTTTGTGTTGTGTTGTGCCGCCTCCTGAAAATTGTTTGTTTGACCCTCTAAAAAGTGTATACTTTAATACTTCAGGAGACTGTTACACGTTTCCCATATTAGTTATTATGCCACATTTATTATGCCACATTTATTCGGAGTAAGTCTTGCCGAAATTTGAACGTTAATGCTTCGAATAGACGCCCATTTTTTTATTATTTGAGGGAGAGTTTATTCAAAGGGGTTGTTTAAAAGTGGGGGAGTTTATTTATCTCAACGTAAAACCAAAGCAAAAAAGACTAAAATAAAGTTACTTTTCAAATAAACAACAATCTTGGTAATTATTTTTCGAATAAACGCTCCTTTTAGCTGAGCTTTATAGTTCGAGGAGGCGTTTAATAGAAGTGGCTTTTATTCGAAGCATTACGGTAATCAGTTTTTGATATATTTTACTCTGTTGTGTACCCCAGATCTTCTCTTATCATTTAAACATATGCACGACATTTTATTATTTAAGTATTGTACTTATTTACCTAAAAACACCAATATCTAGTTTACTAAAATTTAAGGTTACTTCTCTTAATACAAACCTTCACGTTTCAAGTCAGATCAAACACATAATACGTACTATGGAAGTGCTGAAGAGGGTACTCGTTGAGTTTTTTCTTCCATTCACACACTTGGTCGTGTAGGAGAAGCTGTGGCGTTATGGTGCAAACTAGCAGTCTGTCTGTAAAGCCATCTCTTATGGTACTTAATGGGGTGTATGCATCAATGAAGGGTTGAGGTTGAGCAAAGCCTAAAAATGTTAAAATAATGTTATATCTTATATGTGCATGCGTAGTATTATAAGAAAACATCCCTGTCTCAGTAGCCCAGTAAGGTGCTCAAAAGTTACAAAACTAGCAATGTTTTAAAAAAGTTGACCGGTCTGTCAAAAACTAAGAAAATTTGCAATTTGCTTATTTTAGAAAAGACCGGTTGGGAAAAATTTAAAACTACGTTTGGTGAGCCCGTTTAAATTTTGGGTCTATTTTAGCTGAGCTGCTAAAAACTTCCAATTTTTGCAAGGGCAGTGTATTTTTCAAAAAAAAATTTCGAATATAAACCGGACCAGCAACCGTCCTTGGCCTCACCGGGCCTATGAATCAGGGCAGGGGTGTTAGAAACATGTAACTTTTGTATTCTAATGAACGTTTTTCTAAAAATCAAAAAGGAACAGTGATATCAAATGTACAACAAAGTTACAAATACCCATAACTATACTCAACAAATACCCAAATACCCAACAAATACCCATCCAACAAAGTACTGCCAAAATGCATGCTTAAAACTACTACATAATTTATCCAACTAAATGTTTGAAAGTTTTTTTTAATGAGAATTTCGATCCTTAGCTTACCTATTTTTAATCTTATTTTTACACCTTGAGGGCTGGTTTCTTATTAGTTAAGTGGTTCATAGGGTAAAAAAATATCCGTTAAAGTCCTAAAATATTCATCGGAATTCAGGTTTACATGGTGTCATTTTCCTCA
The DNA here is from genome assembly GCA_025330745.1 of Cladonema radiatum. Lineage (NCBI taxonomy): Eukaryota > Metazoa > Cnidaria > Hydrozoa > Anthoathecata > Cladonematidae > Cladonema > Cladonema radiatum. The sequence goes on from JANSTP010028790.1 coordinate 10,308, forward strand.
AAGAGCCATATGGAGTGGGGGGTTGGAGATTATTATAATTTCAAGGTAGGACAAGCTATTATTGGGGGGGGAGAGTCAAGTTGTTTTAAAACCCAAGTCGGGGGGGAATCATGTCATGTTATTTATTACAAATTATTTTTCCTTATTAAAGATTAGACTATTTACATTAACAAGAAACTGTTTTCTGATTTTTTGCAACTCAATTTTTTAGACTGAGACTAAAATACACGATAAGATGGATGCATATTATGTCGATATTTTGTTTTGATTTCGACCTACATAAGAACAAAAATTAAAAAATGTAAGTAATATAAGTTGTACAAATGGTTTTGATGATATCGCAGAGGAAACTGAAAAAAAAAAAAAAAGACTTGAGGAGGGAGGAAGAATAAACTGGAGGAGAGTCTGTCAGCTGGATACACACCTATTTGAAACAGATTTGGCAATACGAGGGGAAAATTGTTTAAAATTTGCTTTAGATATCTTTGTTTTAAATATACTTTGGTTTTTTTTAGTGTACATGTGGCTTTAGATTGATGGGGAGGACGCAAAGATTGCTGAAATTTCTTTTTTTTTGGGGGGGGAGGGGGGAGGTTTGAAATTTCTTTGGAGGAAGGACAAAATTTCAAGGGAGAACTCTTTTTCAGAAGTGTTTTCCAAAGACTTTCAAATTTCGAATCTACTAGGTAACAGGAGAGAACTAACGAAGTTACTACCGAAAGTAGTTACTACCGGAATGACACAAAGCAATAAGCAACTTAAGGGCTGGGCCTCTCACCAATAAGCAACCTTCAAAGTTTTATTTGAATAAATGTATAGTTTTAAAAGGCATTTTAGTAAGATTTTCCGGAATAGATACTTATTCCTACTAAAATAACTCAAATTTACATTCCGGTTACATTTACTTTCCGGTTTGACTTTAGAACAATCTCCCTATGCAAAATCTGAATGTCATTCTTCCATTACTGTATATTTGCTAAGCAAGGACTAAGAAACTTTGAGGCCTAAATATGAAGTGTAAAACTCTATAAAAAGGAGTCTATACACGTCATTTTTTTATAAGAAACCAGTTTATACAAAAACGTGGAACTGGACATTCAGAAAATTTAGAAACTTGGAAAGAATAGCCAATTTTTATTAAGACAATTCTTTGCTGAGGGAGGCGATATCGGATAAACAAGGCGCTATTTACTTCTTATTTCTTGCACCATAGACTTTTTTGTTTATATTCTCCATATCTTGTAGTAAAAGCAACCAAAATCTTGTTTTTTCTTGGCTGTACCAGGTTTTATCCATTAAAACGTAAGAAACTGTCTAAGAGACTTTAGGATTTAGAAAACCTTTGGAACTAGGTCCGGCGCTTGGTTTCTTATAAAAAAAATGTGAATAACTCTATGTGAACAAGTGTGAAAAAATGGAAAAACATCTTACCAACTATACAAAAGGAGCTTGACTGCAATTCTTCACGCCGTTCTTTGCCTTCATCAGCCCTCCTTCCGGCACTGGTGTAGGAATATGGCGAATTCCCGTCGTAAAGTTGGTTAAAAAATTGGCGTTCTCCATGCCCTTCATTCTGTTTACGCATAAGAGCATCGAAAAAGGTTTGCATTTCTGCTGACGAAATCATTCCTTTTCCCTCATGGTGCACTATGTGTTCAAAAAGTCCTTTTTTCGTGTAGTCCTTAACGATATAAAAAATTTTGGAAAAAATTAGAGAGCTTTGGAGTTGATGGAGTTGATGGGTCAAAGGGACCGTTCCTTGTTAGTCACCATGCAGCTAGTTTTTTCAAATACTTACTTGAGAACAATTCAACAAGTCTTTCCGAAAATGATGTAATATTCCAATGATTTATAATATTTTCTTCGTACAGTTATATGACGGGAACATGAAACATGTTCAAAAACTAGACGGGGCATGAGCTCAGTTTACCCTGTGCCTCAACAAAGAATGTCAACAACAACCAATAATATCAGCCATGGCCTGTTAAATTAGGCAATGTATCAATTTGATATTAACCGTATTAGAGGCCCTCAGAACTTGGAGGGGGAATTCCTCCCACCCCCTGAGACCTTGGGAACAACTTATGATAAAGAGATAAAACTTGGTACACTAGTAGAACAACTTATTCTGAACATTTAAGTATCATATTTATCTTATTTTGATGACGTCGACATTTTTACCGTTTTCAACTTTGGAGAGCCATAAATACTGAATCAAAATAGCTTTTTAATTGCGGTTTTCTTTATTTTTCTACTAAAACAAATTACTTTGTTATTTTGAAGTTTCAGAAATTTTGGGCACAAAAATGACCAAAAATTTGACCCACCGAGCCGGCAAAAGTTGGATGGTCACAACTTGTTGTTCATAAAAATGTTGCAAGATCAATTTGTTAAAAGTCACAACGTTTCATGGCAAAATCTTTTTTAGTTTTTGAGTAATACTAAACTACAGGGAGCGGGCGAATTCCCCCCCACCTCCCCACCAGGAGGTGCATTAACCCTTTGCACGCCACACAATTTGAGAAAAATAGGAATATTTAAATATTTTTTTTTAAAAAAAACATCCTGTATTTCAGCAACTAAGGCCTCGCAGAGGTTGATTTTGGTCTCATTGGAAAGAGCATTAAGTTTCCTTAAAATGAAGCTCTAAATGGGCGCCTTGGGCACTTTACTATGTATGGCAAGGGGTTACGCCCCTTGCCACCCTCATTCCCGCTGTATAGCGGCTTGTGGCGTTCAAAGGGTTAAAATATACCAAGTATTCTAAATCGTAACACAATGAATTGAGAAAGTGTCAAAGGTCCAACTCTTAAATTAGGAATAAACATTCTTTCTTTGTTGATATATTGACATTGTTTTGCAACGCTTGTTTTGCACCAGCATCAAGAAAAATAAGGTCAAAAAATTATGGTGTGGAAAGAGGATTACCATGGAGAATAATGTTCATTCGCAGTAAATTAATCAATTATACTCACCTGCACAATTAGGTGATTAATTTCACTAATGGAGCTTTCTCCTAATGGTTTTTGCACCGCAATCATATGATCGGTGCTCTTTCCAGATCCAGGCTCGTAGAGTACAGTGATGAATAAAGGAGTAAATTCTTTATATGTTTCTTGCTCATGCATCACATATTGAGGAGCATTCAATTCTTCTTCCGACTCTGATCTAATTGCAATGCTTGTTTTGAGACCTAGTAGGGTTGCTATGACCCCCATCGCCGCTAGCAACATGAATTCAGTTTTGGTATTTCGACTGAATGACATTGCGTCGAGCCAATCGATTATTACTTTTGGGATATCATCTCTTGGAAAGGGTATCAAGCGTGCCTCCTTAATAACTTCATTTATTTGAATCTTCGATAATCCGCTCGTAAAATTGAGGAAACCCATTTTCTAAAAACAAGAAAAACGGAATTTAATTACCTTACTACACATGTTTTATTTTATAAGCAACCGCTTTTTAAATGGACAGTACGAAAACTTGCAAATTTTCGGAGCAAAATTAGTACTATGTGAATATAACTCAAGCAACGTTTCACATCAAAACGTTATTTTAAAAAGGTAGAAATCCTGAATAAAAAGCATTAAAGGAAAATTTAGATACTTTCATTCATCATACATACTATAAAAGAGCACCCGAAAAGGCACACCTGAAATCCCCCCCCCCTTTCAAACAAACATGATAGCGATGTCATTTATTAGAAAAAACAATGACAATCATACTATATTATTGTAAAAAAAACTTTTGAAATCTGGACCATACATTCATGAACCAGAGAATAGATGACCTCATAAACAAAGAGAAAGAAAGTAGCTATAATCTCCTTGGCGATGACCTATATTACTTTTTTTGCTTTTTTTGCGCGCGCGCTCAATACTTTTTTCCGCGCTTACATTTTTTTTTCATTGTCCAATGACAGTTACATGTTACAAAATACTATTATATATACTAGCTGCACGCAGCGTCGCACGACGCTGAAGCGTCGTATTGGCCTGCTACGCGATCCCTTGCTTACAAATCAAGGATTTAAAATCTCTAATACATGAGGTCTAATACCTGAATAACTAATACCTGCAATGCCTGAAAATCTAATACCTAAAACTCTAATGCCTGATTATGTTTACTACGTTTGGTCTGGGAAGGGAGAGTATTGGTCTTATTATCAGGACTTTTATAAATGCTCCAGTGAGAAGAGCTAATAATAAAGCCAAAAAAGCGTGGAAGGACGCTGAAGCGTCGTACTGACCTGCTTACGCAGTCACAGATTGCTGCGCGATCCTATGTCTATATTAATGTTCTAAAATCTCCACGACATGTTTTATATTATTGGTCTTGTTATCAAGTTTTTTTCTTATATTTTAAGTTACTGAGCTTATAAAATCGTAGATCGTTACGATTTTAATATGATTAAATAAGAGATTCCCCTTCTAAATTAAGCATCACATGACCGTGAAGCCTCGTAAAATCCTGTTAGTGCAGGTCAAATAAAGGATCGCTACGCGATCCTTTGCTGACAATGCACTATCTGGCTTTATTAAATAAAGATGATAAAGAAAGTAAAAGATTGGCAGTTGCCATAGGAACTAACTGCCCAAATTGGCCAAAAATTCTTTAGAGCAATTCCGTGTATATGTGTGCCAAGTTTGGCTACTAAAGGCAAAG
>JANSTP010028901.1:0-25695 GCA_025330745.1 Cladonema radiatum
TAAGACCTTTGTGCAGCGTCAAAACCACCGAGAGAAGCAGCAGGCTACCATACGCGGGCTTTTGCAGTACAAGGCGCACAGTCCCGTGCCTTTGGAAGAAGTGGAGCCGGCTTCAGAAATTGTAAAGCGCTTTGCCACTGGCGCCATGAGCTTTGGCTCGCTTTCTCAAGAAGGGCATGAGACGCTCGCCATTGCCATGAACCGCATAGGGGGCAAGTCTAACACCGGCGAGGGTGGCGAACTTTCAGAACGTTATGTAGTAAACGCGGATGGTACTTCCAAGCGTTCGGCAATTAAGCAGGTGGCTTCGGGGCGCTTTGGGGTAACTATAGAATATTTAACCAATGCGGATGAAATTCAAATAAAAATGGCGCAGGGCGCAAAACCGGGCGAGGGCGGTGAGTTGCCCGGCCATAAGGTTTTTACTACCATTGCGCAGACGCGGCACTCTACGCCGGGCATAGGACTCATAAGCCCGCCGCCGCACCACGATATTTATTCCATAGAAGACTTAGCCCAGCTTATTTACGACCTGAAGAACTCTAACCCGAAGGCGCGTATTAGCGTAAAGCTGGTTTCAAAGGCAGGCGTAGGTGTCATTGCGGCTGGGGTTACAAAAGGTAAGGCCGATCACATACTCATTTCCGGGCACGACGGCGGCACGGGTGCTTCCCCGCTTACCAGCATAAAGCACGCGGGCTTACCGTGGGAGTTGGGCATTGCCGAGACGCACCAAGTGCTGGTGAAAAACAACTTGCGCGACCGCGTGGTTTTGCAGACGGACGGGCAAATAAAAACGGGGCGCGATATTGTCATTGCTGCCATGCTGGGAGCAGAGGAGTTTGGTTTTGCCACTTCGGCGCTCATTGCCATGGGGTGTATTATGATGCGCAAGTGCGAAAAAAACACCTGCCCCGTCGGCATTGCAACGCAGGATGAACGGTTGCGTGCAAAATTTACCGGTACGCCGGAGCATGTGGTGCGTTTTATGTTTTTCTTGGCGGAAGATTTGCGTGAGGAGATGGCCTCTTTGGGTTTTAGGAATATTGAAGAGATGGTAGGTCGCGCGGACATGCTGCAGCCCGATGAAAGCGTACTTAATTGGAAGTCGCGCACCCTCGACCTTTCGGCTTTGCTTGGAAATGACAAAACCGACTTGACGAATTTTAATCAGTGCTGCAGCATTGCGCAGAACCACGGGCTTGAGAGCGTGATAGACCGGCGTTTTGTGGAAGACGCGAAAGGGGTGTTGGACGAGAACGCGGACGGTGCAAAGCGCATGGAGAAACACTACATTCTGGAGAACACCGACAGGACCACGGGCACCATATTGAGCCACGAAGTTGCGAGGCGCTACGGGCTAAAGGGGCTGCCTGAAGATACCATACGTTTGATATGTACCGGGCATGCGGGGCAGAGTTTTGGTGCGTTTCTCGCACATGGTATTACCATGCGCTTGTCGGGGGATGCGAACGACTACGTGGGCAAGGGGCTTTCCGGCGGCGTGTTGGTTGTAACCCCGCCTGAAGATGCGCGCTTTGTGCCCGAAGAGACGATTATAGTCGGTAATGTTGTTTTGTATGGTGCAATACTCGGCAAGGCCTTTTTTAGGGGGAGGGCTGCCGAGCGTTTTTGCATACGCAACAGCGGTGCCAAAGTAGTGGTAGAAGGGCTCGGCGCGCACGGCTGTGAGTACATGACTGGGGGACGTGTGGTTATTTTGGGCAGCGTGGGCATGAACTTTGCCGCAGGCATGAGCGGTGGCATTGCGTACGTGTGGGATGCCGATAACACGGTGCGCGAGTATGCCAATGCGCAGCTGGAAATTGATGTGCTGAATGAAAACGACGAGGCGGAAGTGTATGAGCTTGTTTTAGAGCATGAGAGGCGGACAAACTCCGCGGTGGCGCAGAAGGTTCTTGCCAATTGGCAGAGTGTCAAACAGGCTTTTGTGCGGGTCATTGCCCCCGAGTACCGGCGCATTTTGGAAATACAACGTGGTGAAGTAACAAAGGAGATAGCATAATGGCAAAGGTAACGGGTTTTATGGAATACGCGCAGCATCTGACTGATTATAAGGATGCAAAATTGCGCATACAGGATTTTGATGAATTTCTCAAACCGCTTGATGAGGAGGCGCGTAAGGAACAGGGTGCCCGGTGCATGGACTGCGGCATTCCCTTTTGCCATTCTTCGTACGGGTGCCCGGTGGATAATTTAATACCGGAGTGGAACAACCTTATTTACGAGGGTAAGTGGCAGGAAGCCTACGAACGTCTGCGCAAGACGAATAACTTTCCCGAATACACGGGGCGCGTGTGTCCTGCGCCGTGTCAAACTGCCTGCGTACTGGGAATTAACGAAGATCCGGTGACTATTAAAGACAACGAATGCGCGATTGTAGACAAGGCTTACGAAGAGGGATGGATGAAGCCGAGTATTCCCGCGCGGCGTAATGGCAAGCGCGTGTGCATAGTAGGTAGCGGCCCCGCAGGGCTTGCCGCGGCAGACCAACTGAACCAGAAAGGCTACCGCGTAACGGTTTTAGAGCGTGAGGATAGAATAGGGGGGCTGCTGATGTACGGCATACCCAACATGAAATTGGATAAAAAACTGGTTGAAAAACGTACAGGCATTATGCGCGAAGAGGGCATAGAGTTTAAAACGGGCGTCTTTGTAGGGCGGGACGTGGATGTTGAGACGCTTGTTCAAGAGCATGATGCCTTGTTGTTAGCCTGTGGCTCTACGCGGCCGCGTGACTTGCCCGTAGAAGGTAGGGATTTGCAGGGCATACACTTTGCCATGGAGTTTCTTAGAAAGAATACGAAGCACCTACTCTCGCAGCGCAAGGAAGAGGAGCACTACATAAGCGCGAAGGGTAAGCACGTAATAGTCATAGGTGGAGGAGATACGGGGAATGACTGTATAGGTACTTCCGTAAGGCACGGGGCGGCTTCCATTACCAACTTTGAGTTGCTGCCCAAGCCGCACAGCATGCGTAGTAGCGAACACCCGTGGCCGTTGTACCCGCGCATTTTGAAAAACGACTACGGCCACAGCGAAGTAAGCGCCGTATACGGCAAAGACCCGCGCGAGTTTTCCATATTGACCAAAGAGTTTTTATCTGAGGACGGAAAAAACATTTCCGCCCTTAAGACCGTGCGCGTAAAATGGGAAAAGCCCCGTGCAGATGCTCCGCCTCAAATGGTGGAAGTGCCTAATTCAGAAGAAACGTGGAAGGCAGATTTAGTGTTATTAGCATTGGGTTTTTTGGGGCCTGAGCAGCAACTCTTAGAAAGTCTGAACCTTGAGCGCGATGAGCGTAGTAACATAAAGGCGGACTACGGCAGTTTTGCAACGTCCAGAGACAAGGTCTTTAGTGCGGGAGACGCGCGCCGCGGGCAATCGCTGGTAGTCTGGGCAATTCAAGAAGGCAGGCAAGCCGCAGAGAAAATAGACGAATACTGCAGGACCAAAGCACAGGTTGCATAAAGTTAGACTTGAGACCGTCATGCTAGGAGTCATCGCTAACGCTATACATACTGAAGTGGTGGTGCTACACTAGACCCAATTACCTGTGCGGTAGCACCTGAAACATACAGCCTTTTACAAAAAGAAACGCAGCATTTTGAAAGCAGACCATGCCGTGATAACCTGCGAAATTTTCTGAAATTTTTATAAAAACCCACTTTACATTTTTTTTTAATTGTATTAACATTGCATTATATTGTCAAAAAAATTACATTCACGAATACATTGAGTGATGTAGTGTTTGTAAAAAAAATTGGTACTAGTCCAGTTAATAAAAAACGTAGGAGGTTTCTTATGAAGAAAATTTTGATACCATGTGTAATGATTATTTACACAATGAGCGTTGTCTCATGCGATGATACTATTGGGGCTGTTATTCCAAAAAAATCTCGAAGTAAATTACAACAATGTGTATCGAAAACACAGAATACTCTGGAACGAGGTGGGGGTATATTATATAGTGCAATAAAACTAGATCCTAAGAATATAACTGATAGTGCTTTAAAACATATCAAGAAGAAGAGGAAACAATCTAGTACTCCTATTAGTGGAGGAATAAGTGCTACGAAAAGCGGTGAGGCAATTGACTGGAAGGGCTTGACAACAGACGAGCAAAAAAAAATTCAAGAATATAAAAAAGCTACAGAATTAACGGTTCCTACTCAAGGCACCCTATCAAAAAAAAATGAAGGTATTTTGCTACACGCTCAGAATCTTACAAAAATTATCTTTCAGGCAAGCAATATACAACAGTTAGCAAGAGCTTTGAATAATATTATAGGGACAAAGGCAAATATTGATTTAGGCAGTGTTTCCAGTATATATTTACAAAAGGATGTATATAAAAGCTATAACAAGCATAATCCAGGCACAATTCATAATTTGTTTCGAAATGCGCAATACTACGATGTAGATACCAAATCCCTTATCAATACTAACGTTGCGAATGCTAACCAAAACACGTCAGGAGGTGGTGTTGCGAAGAATAATCAGAAGGCACCAGTTAGCAAGTCGAGCACGTCAGGAGGAAAGGCTCTTGACAAGCGAAAACCATCTGTTGCACAACCAAGCAGCAGAAGTGCGCAATGTAGATAAGGCAAGAGTACGGGATACTGTATTTTTTCTGTTCTCAGTATGTACATTCAGAGAGGTATTGCAGAGTGCAATAAAAACCAATCGAGTGCCCGATGCGGTGGTTAATGACGATACGAGTAAGATGTGATGTATTATTTTTAACGGCTTGGGTGCTGAGGCAGGCGATGGACTTGCATTTGTATAATATGTGAGCATACTGTCTTCATAAGTGGAGAAGACGATGAACAAGTGTTTAAGAACGAAAATCTGGCATAGTGCAGGGAGGCTATGCAGATGGGACTAACAATTATACAGACGAACTACTTGTGGGAACTTTGACAGACAACGAGGGTTTTGTAAAGACCATTGCACTTAAAAAAGAGAGCCTCATGATAGACAAAGGTTTGTATTTTGCATGCAAAGGAAATACTAACCGTCTATAGTAAAGACGGCGAAACTTGGTACACAAAACACTACGTTGAAGAAAGGTAAGATGACCAGTCTCTCTGCAGATGCAGTGCGTTATGACACAGATGCATGAGGCTACGGGTATAATAATTTGCTAGATATAGGTGCCTACGAATTATGGTGGGACAGCCTCCTAGAGTCACCGAAGGCCATAAGGTAGTTCTGAAAAACGTCTGCAGGGGGCAAGTCAAGGGGCACAGAACAAACCAGCGTGCTTATAGTGCACAAGCGTTAGTATAGGGTGCCGCTACGTAGTCTTAAAACGCAAGGTGTACTTTCAGTACACTGTTTGCCGCGGTGGACTGTAGTGTACCTTAGGTGCTAAGAGAGTCGGCATAAGTTACGCTAACGCTCTAGATTATTAGCATGATGATATTGGATAGATGATTGTTTTTGCGTTTCCTACCATGACAGTCAATATGTAGCATCCTGCTACGGCTGTGCACGTTGAGAATTTTCCATGCCTTTGGGAATATTATGACATAGCCACAGTTTGCTGCTACGGACGGTAGGATGGAAAGTGTTAATAGAGTACCGTGAAATGTTGTACACTTTATTTAAGAGCTGGTGTACGCTTACTACGTAGGGTGCGCGTAGCGTAAGTATTATTACAATAATCTTGAATACGTAATTCATGGAATTTAATATCTAAATTGCTTTATAAAAACGAGGATACTTTATGAATGTAACTATGGATGCCATAACGGCGTTGTGTAAGCGACGAGGGTTTGTTTATCAGTCTTCAGAAATTTACAATGGGCTTGCTTCAGCATGGGATTATGGGCCTCTTGGGGTTGAACTTAAGAGTAATGTGGTACGCTTTTGGTGGCAGGAGATGGTGCGTAAGCATGCAAATATTGTTGGTATAGATGCGTCTATTTTGATGCACCCACAAGTGTGGGAGGCGAGTGGGCATGTGGAGAATTTTGTTGATGTTATGGTGGAAGACACAGTAACGCATGAGCGGTATAGGTGGGACCACTTAAGCGAGAAGCAACGCGTGAATAAAATAAGTCCAAAGGGCAACCCATTGAACGAACCGCGGAATTTTAACTTGATGTTTCATACGACTGTGGGTTCTACGGATGCAAGCGGAATGCGGGTGTACTTGCGGCCTGAGACAGCACAGGGTATTTATGTAAATTTTAAAAATGTACTTCAGACTAATAGGCTGAACATACCTTTTGGCATTGCGCAGGTGGGTAAGGCTTTTAGAAATGAAGTTACGACAAAGAATTTTATATTTCGCACCTGTGAATTTGAACAGATGGAGATGCAGTATTTTGTGCACCCAGATGAGGCAGCTCAGTGGTTTGACTACTGGAGCGAGACACGGAAGGCATATTACAGCAAGCTGGGGGTGGTAGAAGAAAACCTGCGCTTTCATGAGCACGGTAGCGATGAGCTTGCGCATTATGCGAAGAAGGCCTTCGATATTGAGTATAAGTTTCCCTTTGGTTGGAGCGAACTTGAGGGCATACATAATCGCGGGGACTTCGACCTTTCGCGGCATATGGAATTTTCTGGTAAGGACTTGCACTATGCCCCCAAGGTTGGAGAAAAGTACACGCCTTATATTGTAGAGACTTCTGCAGGGCTTACGCGTAGCGTGCTAATGCTACTGTGCGACGCGTACGAAGAAGAGGAAATAAGCACAAATGACGTTCGTACGGTGCTGCGTTTGCACCCAAAAATTGCGCCCATAACTGTGGGGGTATTCCCCTTAGTAAAAAAGGACGGGTTGCCTGAACTTGCTCAGAAAATAGAGATGGAGCTTTGCGAAGATTTTGCCACGTTTTACGATCAAGGTGGCGCGATAGGGCGCCGGTATCGGCGACAAGATGAAATTGGTACGCCTTTTTGTGTTACGGTAGATTATGAGAGTAAAACCGATAATTGTGTTACCGTGCGGTTTCGCGACAGCATGGAGCAAGTGCGCGTGAGCATGAACACCTTACATTCGGTGCTCTCTAACGCTATACGCACCTATAAGCGAGTTTGATGTTGTTGACGGTGGTTTGTGTTACTTTGAATTTTTTGCAAATTAAGGCTGTTAAGGAGAGAGCATGATATTTAGAGGGCGCACAATACAGCTGGTACGAGACTTTAGTATTGATGAACAAAAGTATTTATACGCAAAGTCGCGTGCATGTAAGCAGGCTTTTTTGCATGGTGATTACGAGACCTTGCGTCGCTATAAAATTGCAGACGAAAATTTAAGTGTGTATTTGCTGTTTCAAGAGAGTTCTACACGTACGCGCGAATCTTTTAAAAACGCGGCCAAATTTCACAACGTGCGTGTTAATGACTTTAGTTCTCAGACGTCTTCATTTCAAAAAAAAGAGTCGATAACTGATACGGTGCGCATGCTGATGGGCTATGCGCCACAGACAGGCTTTGTGGTGCGTACTTTGTATGAGGGTGCGTGTACATGGCTAAACGTAGCCATGCAGAGGCACGCAGAGCGCATTGGCGTACCTATGCCCTTTTGTATTAACGCTGGGGATGGAAGGCATGAACACCCCACGCAGGAATTTTTGGATGAGTTTACTTTTATCGAAACGCTCCAAAATGATTATGCGCATATTCATATTGCGCTCATAGGAGATTTATTCCACGGGCGCACGGTGCATTCAAAAACGGATGGACTTAAGATTTTTCGCGAGGTGGAAGTTGATCTCATTGCACCTGAGGAGTTGTCCATGCCCTCGAATTATGTTGAGCGTATGAAATCTCAGGGGTTTTCGATACGGGTGTTTTCGTGCATACAGGAGTACCTTGCTCAGAAAAAAATAGCCTCCATATGGTACTTTACGCGTTTGCAAGTAGAACGTATGGGCGAAAAGTTGCTGCGAAAAATAGAGCGCGTTCAGAATGCAATTGTTTTTAAAAAACAATATATACAACGCGTGCCCGAGGGGGTGAAATTTTTTCATCCACTTCCACGTAGCAAGGAAGCTCCCACAATTCCTCCTTTTCTCGATGATACGGTGTTTAATGGATGGGATTTGCAGTCAGCGCACGGCTACCATGTGCGCTTTGTGTTGCTTGGTATGTTAGCAGGTAAGATTGGTGCTGACTTTGAGGGAGAGAGTTCATCACATGATATTCAGTTTCCTGATTTTATACGGGATGTTACGTCAATTGAAAGTAAGCAGCAAGCAAAGCCTGTGCAAAATTTTGGAATTAATCCTATAGAAAACGGGATTGTGATAGATCACATAGGGGCAGGGCATAGCATTTCTTCTATTTGGAACACGATAGATGTAATACGTAGAACGCTTAATTTTAATAATGTGAGTTCGCATGGTGTCTTTCCATCTGTGAGGCATAAGCGTTACAAGGGCATTATCTCAATTCCAAATCATTTTATAGATATGCGCGCAGAATTGAAGAAAATAGGTGCTATTTCATCGGGTTGTACTATAAATGTAATTAAAGACTCAAAGGTGGTACAAAAATTGCGTATTGCACGGCCTGGGCGCATTTATAATTTTGAGGAAATACATTGTAGAAACCAGCAGTGTATTTCACATCCTTCGAGTAAGGAACCAGCCTATGCGGAGTTTCATCGAGAAGGTGATGTGTATGTGTGTAATTATTGTGAGATGCCACACAGCGTAAACGAAATTTGGAATTTTTAAGACTTAAAATTGCGAATGTTTGCTATTATATAGAAGTCGCTTTAATTTAAAAAAGGGTTGGATTGCACCTCACTTGTATCTTCGCTTTGCGTAGAACCTTCATCTTGTGTCGATTCAGAGGATATTGAAGAGGCGGGAGGAAGGCGTTTCAACACCCCTTTGGAAGGTATATTAAGTCGTAGGTTTATAGGAGCAACTCTTTTTTTGGACACTGCGCTTGTGGATGACGGTGTAGTTGGCACGCTTATGTTCCACTTTGTCTCTTTGAGTTTTTCCACAAATGCCTGCTTTTGCTCTGCGTCTTCTAGGGGGTCGTCGTATTTTTGGGGTTCTGTGCCCACAATATATATTTCGGTAATTTTTTGTGGCGATGCGCTTACAGCACGCGTGTTGTTTTTCGGATTTATCTGTACCTTAACAATGCCGCTGGGCTCTTCAAAACTTGCCTTAGGCAGATCTTTGTTTATTTCTTCCATGTACTTAGCCCACGTCGGACCTGCTGTCACTGCACCGGTTTGATTTGTGCCAAGTGATTGGCCACCTCTGTCAAAGCCAAACCACAGTGCCGTAGTGTAATAGGGGGTAAAACCTAGTGTCCACGCATCTGACCAGTTTTGTGTGGTGCCCGTCTTACCCGCTGTAGGTTGCGTAAAACCCTTTGCAAGATAACGTGCATAGCTAAGTGTACCACGCTGTGTTGTAGTTTCCAATATAGAAGTCAAGACATAGGCTGCTTCTTTACTTATTATTTGAGTGTTTTCAAAGGCGCGCTTTTTTTTGTTTTCTTTATATATAATTGTTCCTTGTCGATCCTTGATATATTCTATTGCATATGGATGCACTCGAATGCCCTGGTTTTGTATTGCTGCGTATGCTTTTACCATTGCAAGAGGCGAAATGCTGACAACGCCTAGCCCCATGGGGTAACGAGGTACTAGCCCATTTTTTTTACGATCCTCAGACGCTATATCTAGCAAACCTCCTGCCGTGGACATGGCGAGATCAAAGCCAATTTTATCTAGTACCTTTACAGAGGGAATGTTCATAGACTTTGAAAGTGCCGTGCGCACGGTAACAGGCCCCTTCCATTCACCTTTAAAATTAAGTGGTGTATATTGCGTACCGTCTTTGTCAGTAAATATCACGGGGCTATCCCAAATAATGGTCGAAGGAGTTATTATTTTTGCTTCCAGTGCCGCGGCATAATACAGTGGTTTAAATGCAGAGCCCGGTTGTACAAAAGCGTTTACCGCTCTGTTAAACTGATTGGTAACATCAAATTTGCTACCGCCTATCATTGTTACAATTGAGGCGTCTTTGTTATCTAAGGTGATAAGTGCACCTTCTACGGTTTCCTGTTGATAGGTTTCGGTAGATTGCTCCTTTGATTGCGCAACGACCTGCGCTGAAAGGGTATTGGGTGATGGTTGGAACAATAAATTTGAAAGGGCTAGGAGCGGTTGAACATCTTTGAAAAACTGCCGTTTTGACTCTTGTATCTGAAGTGAATTTTGAGAAAAAAATGAGGCTTTACTGTCGAAGAGCGACATAAATAATGCTGCTACAGGCACGACGGACTGGGCGGTGTTTTGTGATCTTCTCGCATTTGATTTATAGACTTTATTTGCTCGTGCAAGACCTTCATCAAAATATTTACGCGCGGCTCTTTGTGCATTGAGGTCTAGAGTTGTGTGTATTTCATAGCCTTGTGTGTTTATCTCTTCACCAGAAAAGTTGAGAGTATTCAACAAAATATTACGCACATATTCGCTAAAGTAGGGTGCTTTGTCGTCGCGCTTGAGAAACGCACTGGAAAACCCCTCGCGTGTAAAATCAAAACTTTCCCAATAACGGGCAAAATCGGTATCTGCGGTCTCCTGAGAAACAAATTGAAGATCTACCATTTGTTGCAATATTTCTTGCTGTCGCGCTCTCGCCGTATTAGGGTTTTTAAATGGAGAGTACTTTGAGGGGTTTGCAAGTTGTATCACTAACATGACTGCCTCTGCTGAGTTAAGCGTACGTGCACTGTGTTCAAAGAAAAACTTACTCGATGTTTCAACGCCGTAATTTCCGTGTCCGAAGTACATCTTGTTAATGTACTCTTCTAGCAGTTCTTGTTTCGACCAACTTCGCTCTAGTTGAAATGACCACCACAGCTCCTTTAATTTTCTCTTAATAGAACGCTCTCTTCTGTCAGCGTACAGCACTCCGGCAACTTGTTGGGAAAGTGTACTTCCACCTGAAACGTAATTGTTTAGTAAGAGGTTTACTGTAGCGCGAATAGTTCCTTGTAAGCTAAATCCGTGATGCGCAAAGAAACCTTGGTCTTCTCTTGTTATAAGTGCTTGTAATAAAATACGGGGGACTTCGTTTACTTGTACCAGCTGGCGGTTTTCGGTTGCAAAAAAAGTGGTAATAATTTCGCCATGTCTGTCAAAAATCTTGGTTGGTAATGCTATGTTATCGTTGCTATTGCGTTGTATGATATCTATATTTTTCGTTATGGCAATACCAAGGCCTAAAATAACGCCCACCGCTAGTGCAAATATTCCCAGTAATATCTTGTAAAATTGCTTCATCATTCGTGTTTTATGAGTGTTTTCAATATGTGCGTATAAACACATTTATTATAGCATGCACAGGGTTTTGTGCGCGGGGGTTCCGTTCTGCGTTTTTCTTCTTGCTGGGTGACAAAGAAAAGAAGAACAACTTTTTGAATATGATTTGCTTTAGGTGCGATGTTAACGTTGTGTTTATTTATAGCCAATAAAAAAGACCGGTTCATGAGAACCGGCCAACCATGTTGATGCTTAAGTAGGGAACTGGGAGGGGACCTAAAGATAAGCACCAACATTATTATAATCGTACAAATTTGAAAAGAATAAAGTATCTTTTTATTTTTTTTATAACCGCAGTACTTATTATAATAGACAGACTACACGTAGACTTCAAGTACCATTTCAATATTAGCGTATAAAACTATAGTATGAACAAAAAACATTGTGGCTATAGGCATGTAATACGAAACGCACGTGGGCAATTTGGAGAAGAATTGTGCGCTCATGTACTCCAATGCCGTGGATATAAAATTCTTGCAAGAAACTACAAAGTTATTGGCGGAGAAGTCGATATTATATGTTGTAAGGAATATAATCTTGTTTTTGTGGAGGTGAAAACGTGGGAATATTATACTGAAGATGACATAGTATCTTCAGTAAATGTACGAAAACTCTCTTGCATAGAGGCTTGTGCGAATGCATATATTGCAAATCAATGTGCTTTACACACAAGGACGTGTGTACGTTTTGATGTAATGCTTGCAATGCTTTCACATCATGCGGTAGTTCATTACAAAGGAGTGTTATAATGTCGCATAAGATTAACAGAAGCAAAGACAATGTGTCTTTGAAAAAGGTGCATGTGTTAAAAAATAAAATACAAAATCCAGAGTATTTAAATAATGCCATACGATGGATTGCACATCATCTTGCTCAAAATATACGTTCGTAATATACGGACCATGATATAATGACCGTATGCATGTGGTCTTCCCTGGAAGTTTTGATCCACCAACATACGGTCATTTAAATATCATAGAGCGTTGCGCCGCTATGTTTTCGAGAGTTGATGTTGTGATAGCGGACAATAAAAACAAAGCCTCGCTTTTTACAGTAGATGAACGCTTTGACATTCTCAAGGCAATTGTAGAGGAATATGAGAATGTGCGTATTTTTATCTGGAATTCGTTGATAGTAAAGTTTCTTACTCAACATAATGCGCGCGTCTTAGTTCGAGGTGTGCGTTCTGCATCTGATTATGAATACGAATTTATGCTTGCTCAGTTAAATCGTGGGCTGGGGCATAATGTCGTAGAAACCCTTTTTATTCCAACGGACCAAAAATACTTTGTATTGCGCTCTTCGGTGATAAAAGAAATAGTCATGCTTGGTGGAGATGTCTCAGATAAAGTGCCTACTGTAGTTCTGCAGGCACTACAAAAAAAATTTCAAGATTTACGTGAAGGTGCTGTATCGTAAAATGAGCACATGCAGTTGCTACATTTTTTTATGCACTTTTGATCTATTACGTATAAGAGTATATAACGAGGGTAATGTATGACAAATATGTGCATATACGGCGGTATGCAACAAATAGGCATAGGCACCTACAACGGTGCGTCGATGCACAATTTCTACTCTTCCGTGCTTGGATTTGATACCCCAATGTTTTACGAGGAAGGTACTGCTGATCTTATGTTGCCCTATACAGGTGGACGCAGTTGGAAGAGGAAGACCATGCTCATTGCAAACTTACATGGGGGAGCTACGCTTGAGTTATGTCAATACACCGATCGTCCACATGTTTCTATAAAAAGTGAAGCAGGTCTCGATAACATAGGCATACTCTGCGCCTGTGTGCGATGTAGAAATATTGAGCGCATACGTAACAACTTACTGCACGCCGGACATGAGGTAACTCATATAGCAGAGGATGTCGCAGGCAGGGCACGAATATATGTGCGTGACCCCGAGTATAACTGGATAGGGCTTGTAGAAACCCCTGAAGGGTGGCTTATAAAAAAAACGTCTGCCATAGGTGGTGTGTGTTCCGTAATCATTGGTGTTTCAGACATGGAAAAGAGCATTCATTTTTATTCTACCGTGTGTGGATACGATGTAAAACTCTATGACGAGGTTGGTGTTTTTGCAGAGTTTGATGCATTTCGAGCTCAGCAGAAAATACGGCGTGTGATCCTTACCAGTAGCGCAGAGAAAAAAGGAGTGTTTGCTCATTTATTACAATCTTCGACTATAGAGTTAATACAAGCGTTTGACAAAAAAGCAGAGGAGCATATATACGAAAATTACAAAGGGCGATTTTGGGGAGACCCGGGGTTTATACATGTGTGCTTTGATATTGCCAACATGAATGCGCTGAAGACACATTGCAAAGCATCGCAAACACCGTTTATAGTGGATTCTGGTCAGGCTCAGGCTTTTTCTATAGAAGAAACTTCCGGACGCTTTGCCTATGTTGAAGACCCCGACAGAACCTTGGTGGAGTTTGTAGAAGTGTACAGACTGCCTATTATCAAAAAATATGGGCTGATCCTAAATCTTCAAGAGCGAAAAAACAAAAAACCTCTCCCTAAGGTTTTTATGCGCCTTTTAGCTCTTAAAAAACTATCGCGCAAAAAATTCTAGGGCACTGCACCATCTTTTAAACATGTAAGTATTTATACGTCAAGTTTACAGGTTATACATAAATACGTTTCAGATCTTTCTCTTCTCGTTCTGTCATGGTTGTTTCTAACCCAAGCTCATCCCGCATGGCAACAAACTGTTTTATGGTATAGTCTATGTCTTCTTGTGTGTGATTTGCCGTTGGTATCATGCGGTACATCACAAGACCATTGGGTATAACTGGGTACATCACCCCAGAGACAAACACTCCGTTATCTCGCAACACCTTGATGGTTTGAGGAGCTATGGATTGAAGAGGTTTATTTTCTCCTATAGGGATGTAGACGCTTACAATAGGTGAGGTTCCGCTACCTACGTAAAAGCCTTGCGCCTCTAAGCCTTTTTTAAGCATGGTAGAATTTTGCCACATAGTTGTTCTACGCCCATCACCTTCGTCTCCTGCAATAAGCTCTAGCATGGCTTCAACTGCTTTTATGTATATCATAGGTAGCGACTTTGCAAAAACTTGCGTACGTGCGTTGTATTCTATCCAGTCTATTACTTGCTTTTTTGCAACAGCAAAGCCTCCTATCGCGGCAAATGCCTTGGCATAGGTACCAAAGTAAATATCTATTTCATGAGATACATCCATAAGTGAGCCTATACCGCGCCCACTTTTGCCCAGTACTCCACAGCCATGTGCATCGTCTACAAACAACCGTGCGTTGTATTTGTTTTTTAGCGCAATAATTTCTTTAAGGTTTGCAAGGTCACCTGTCATCCCATATACGCCTTCTATAAGAATTAAAACGCCACCCTTGCGCGTTTTTGTTCCTTCTTGCAAAATACGTTCTAAGTCCTCAAGGTTATTGTGTTTAAAAATACGCGTGTTTGCACGCGAGAGAAACGCAGCGTCAACAATGCAGGCGTGAGAAAGTTTGTCCATTATTATCGTGTCCTGAGGCATAGCAAGTGCACTGACAATTCCCAAAACACCTAGGTAGCCGTAGTTGAACACAAATGCTTTTTCAGCACCCTGCCACTGCGCTAGCTTTTCTTCTAGTTTTAGGTGGTGTTCTGTTGTTCCGGTCATCATGCGAGAACCCATAGGTGAACTTATTCCAAATGTAGAAAGTGCCTCTTGCGCTACTTCTATAACCTTTGGGTGGTTGGCAAGTCCCAAGTAGTTGTTAATTGACCACATAATACACTGTTTGCCTGCAAAATACATGTGCGTCTGGGGGCATGGTTCTAGTATGGGGTGCGAAAAAAACCTATCATTCTGAACTCGTAGTTGTCCAAAATACCCTTTATCTGTATAACATTTCTCGAAAATATCCTTTCTTTCAGTCATAGTCCTTCATCCTTATCAAATTATTATTATATGATTACCTTAAACCTCACCATACACATGATGAATTCTAATGTTTCATGCAAGAGTTTAAATCCTTTACTTCTTTCCATTTTAATAAAATACGGAATATAAAATATAGTAAACAACGCTTGCGAAAAGCAAAGAATCAAATGTATCTAGCATTCCACCTCTACCAAGCATCGCGGTGCCACTATCTTTGCAATGCGCCGACCTCTTAAGTGCAGATTCAAATAAATCACCAAGCATTCCAGCCACGTTAATGCACAAAGCAAATACAATGCTCTTAAACACACTACCCGGAAAATGCGTCGTTTTGATAATGTAAACAATTGCGAAAAGAACACCTCCACCTATCATGCCCCCTAAAAATCCTATGAGGGTTTTGCTCTGACTTGTGTATATAAGTGGTCTTGTACTTGATCTTCCAAAAAATCGCCCAAACAAATAAGCAAAACCGTCATTTGCGTACACTACGCCGGTAACAAGCACCATGTGTACAACACTGTGCGATAAATCTGGCAACATGATGTAATAAGAACCAACAAGTCCCGGGTATACAGCAAGAAATACTACTCCACCTGTTTTTTCTACAATGTTGTCTACAAAATTACTTTGAGTCCGTCGCAACACAAGCACTGAAGATAGCACAACATACAAAGAAAGAATAAAAATTCCCATTTGATACTGATAAGGCTTAAAGGCAGAAATGAACGAGGCAATAAGTGCAAGCATGGGGAATAAAAAACCAGCACATACCGAAACTACTCCATGTGGTTTCATGGCAGGAGGGAGTAAACTTCGCGTCTCTTTTATCATAAAAATGCACAACAAGAGAAATGCACTACGTGGCAATAAATATGCATTGAGTGGATAGAGATACGCAAACGCCGTCAAAGGTATGCCTATGGATACCGTTATAAGGCGCATCAAACCATTTTTATGCACTTTAGCAAAATTACGTGCTGTTGCATCATCACCATTCGACGCTACACTATGTTGTTCGTCGCTACATTTTGCTTTGTTCGGTAAATTGACGAGCATCTATACCTCCAAAATTTCTTTTCTGAGTTCTATAAAAGACAAGCGCATCCTCCATAGTTTTTTCATTCCAGTCAGGCCACAACACGTCAGAAAAATACAACTCAGAGTACGCGCTTTGCCAAAGTAAAAAGTTACTTAAGCGCTTGTGCTTACCAGTACGTATTATAAGATTCGGAAATGGAATATCAGGCTGATCTAAAAATTGCGCAAGCGTTTGTTCATTAAGTTGAAGAGACTGCACATGAGGAGCACTATTATATTCTATATAGCGTCGAAATGCGCGAATTATTTCATCGCGTCCACCGTAATTAAAGGCAATGTTCAAGGTCAGCTGTGCATACTCAGCTGTATCTTCTACCACATAGCGAAGTTCACGCTGAAGCTTTTTTCCTAGTGTTCTAAGAGATCCAGAATGTACCACGCGTATACCGTATTCTTTATAAAAAGGGTAGTGATCGCGCAGTTTACCGGCGACCATGTTTAATATAAATTTTACCTCCGAACGCGGACGCTTCCAATTCTCAGTTGAAAAAACATATATGGTAACATAACGCACATGCTGCGTTACAAGATAACGCAGCATGCATTTTACCGCCTCAAGTCCCGCCATATGTCCTTTATGTCTGGGAAGATGGTGCTCCTTCGCCCAGCGTCCGTTGCCGTCCATAATCACGGCAATGTGCTCAGGCACTTCTAGGCTAGTACGCAACTTTTCATTTAAAGAGAGAAATTCCATATACGGCGACTATTACACTTCGCGTATGGCTTGTTCTTTTTTTGCAAGTGTACCCTCAATATCATGAGTAATCTCGTCTGTCATGGTTTGAATATCGTGCTCACGATGCTTCATATCATCTTCGCTTATTTCACTAGCAGTTTTTAGTTTTTTAAGTTTCTCATTTGCATCCCTTCGTATATTGCGAATTGACACCTTTGCTTCTTCGGCAAGCTCACGGGTTTTTTTTATGCTTTCTTCTCGCGTTTGATCAGTAAGCGGTGGTATAGTAATACGTAGTACCTTGCCGTCATTATGAGGATTCACAGACATGTTAGCTTGTATAATAGCCTTTTCTATAGCCGCAAGGAGTGAAACATCCCATGGTTTTATTAATATTTGTCGCGCTTCGGGTACACTGATGTTGCTTATTTGGTTAAGCTGTTGCACACTGTCATAGCACTCTACTGCTATGTGCTCAAACTGCTGCGTAGACGCTTGCCCAGTACGCAAGGTTGACAATTTTTGAGTAAACGAGTCAAGAGATTTCTTCATTTTGCTTTTTGCAACAGTCAGTATTTCTTGCACTTCCATACAAAACCCTCCGTAAATTTTTTAACTTATCTAATCATCGCCTAATACAAACACATGGTATTGCGAAATACTCACCTTTGATTGTATATCTTTTGAAAGCTGTTGTAACTCCTTATTCACCGTTGTCTTTTCATCATGCACCCAAGGTTGTAACAAAAAGCAAACCTCATCAAGGTGTTTCCTCCACTTTCCTTCCATAATTCCAGCTGCAATATTTTCAGGTTTTCCCATTTTGTCAACCTGTGTCTTAAATATTTCCATTTGCGCATTTTTGTACGATTCATCAACGGTTTCCGGAGAAAGATAAAGCGGCGTACGAGCTACGGCATGCAAGGCTAGAGCATGTGCAAATGCTCGAAGTTTTTCATCATTGACAAGAGCTGCATCTTCTACGGACACTCGCACTATGGCACCCAAACGTGCCGGTTTACCATGTGCATAATGAGCAATAACCTCGTTTTTCTCCTTCTCAAGCAAGATAAAACGCTGTATTTCCATGTTTTCCTTTATGGTTGCAATCAAGTCGGTTACTTTTGCCTTCAACTCGTCTGTAACCAAGGTAAGTTTGTTATTCAAAATATCGCGTACAATACCATGCCCCAAAGCTTGAAAGTTCTCGTTGCGAGCGACAAAGTCTGTCTCACAACGGAATTCCAAAATAGCACCGTGCGTTTCATTCGTATCTATAAAAATACTCCCCTCACCGGTTTGTCTCCCGCCTCGCTTCGCCGCAACGGCAAGGCCCATTTCTTTTAGTACCTTCTCAGCCTCTTCAAAGTTGCCATCGGCCTTTTCCAGTGCCTTCTTGCAATCTGCAAACCCTGCACCGGTTTTATTCCGTAATTTTTTTACATCGTTCATGTTTACTGACATTTCATTAACTCCTTAAATCTTTTCAAGTTCATCACTACTGCTCGTAGAGTTTTTCCTCTCCTATACCAGATTTTCGTGCAACCTCTTCCTCGTAGCTTTGCACTTCCGATATTTCCTTGTCCTCTGTTTTTACTTCATAATTAGAATAATCTTCCGTACCATAGGAAGAGAAAACTTCTTCAGATTCGGATTCGCTATCTTTATCTTGGATAGGCATATCTTTACTTTCAATTTGTTCCTTAAAATCTGCCTCTGTGGTTATAATTTCAAGCCCCACTTCCTTGTCGGCTTCCATTACTGCCTGCGATATAATATCCGCATAAAGGGACAAGGCACGTATTGCATCGTCATTACCCGGTATAGGATAATCTATGTTTTCTGGATCGCTGTTGGTATCGACTACTGCAACAATGGGAATACCAAGCTTGGCAGCCTCGGCAACAGCAATGGCCTCAACCCGCACATCTATTATAAACACAAGCCCCGGCAACTCGCCCATGTTTTTAATTCCACCAAACTTACGCGTAAGTCGAGCGGTTTCTTTTTTTATAAGCGACACTTCCTTTTTTGTGCGCCCTTCAAGGGTGCCATCAGCTTGCATTTTTTCAAGCTGCTTTAAGCGAGCTATTGTTTTCTTAATAGTGTCAAAATTAGTCAGTATGCCGCCCATCCAGTGGTGATTGACGTAGTACATACCGCATTTTTCAGCAGCGTCTGCAATAATCTGTTGCGCTTGCTTTTTTGTGCCGACAAATAAAACATTTTGCTTATTTAACACTGTCTTGCGCACTGCTTCAAACGCCTCTTTTATGCAGACAACGGTTTTTTGTAAGTCGATGATGTGTATATCATGACGCGCAGCGTAAATAAACTTTTTCATTTTTGGGTTCCAGCGTTTCACTTGATGCCCAAAATGCACACCTGACTCTAGCAGGCTTTTCATAGTAACTATGGCCATATATCCTTCCTCACAAGGTTCTTCAAAATTCCTTCGCGTAGTTCTCAACACAACTTAAAACACGTTACGCGCACCTTAAGTACATGTTGGAAAATTGTAAGTCATTACACAATGCCCTACAGAATAAATTTCATAATATCATAGAGCACTTTTATAGGCAAGCCCATAATTGTGGAATAAGAACCCTCTATGCGCTCTACAAAACACGCGGAAATACCCTGTATGGCGTAGCCCCCCGCGACGCCGCACCACTGGTCAGTTTCAAGATAGGCCTCTATTTCATCTGCGCGTAAGCATGCAAAACTCACGGTAGAAGAATCAAAGTCCGTGTATATCTGAGGCTTGGAGGTATCCACATCATCTGAAGTCAGCACCATCACGCAGACACCGCTGTATACCTCATGCCTCTTACCCGATAAGCTCCGCAACATCTCTCGCGCATGGCTTTTTGACTGCGGCTTGCCGTAGCACTCGCCATTGTTCCACACCACGGTATCGGCACCAATAACAAGGGTAGGGCGCGCCTGTTCTTTTACCCCTGTGGTGTCTGCTGTTTTTGCGTACAACTGAAGGCCGCACTTCGCCTTTTGCTCTGCGAGGTCGCACACAATGCCGTGCGGCAGCGACTCTACGCTGTGCTCCCTCATATGCGTCGGCAGCACACGGTGAGCTATGCGCAGCTGGTTTAAAATGGTAGCGCGCTGCGGTGATGCTGAAGCGAGAATTACGTTGACATTTTTTATTTTAGAAAGATACTTCATACACAGGAAAACACAAGGTGTAAACAGCTTTATTGTACAGTAATAGCATGGGAAATGCAGAGTATATCCAGAATAAAAACCAGAACAACGAAAACACAGATGCTCAAGGCACCACAGAAATATCGCGCGCGCTCCTCGTGCCGCTCTTTGCCGCGGCAAGCCTGTACCTCTCCTCCATAGAGTACTTACTCCCGCGTCCCGTACCTTTTTTTCGCTTTGGGCTTGCAAACATCGCCATACTCATAGCGCTGCGCCATTTTACGCTACGCGATCTATGCATACTCGTCATGCTTAAAGTTCTGGGACTTGGCATACTCAATGGCACCATAGCATCCTACGTCTTCGTGTTTTCCCTGCTCGGCTCCTTTAGCGGGCTTGTGTGCATGTACGCAATTTCGCGTATACACTCACGCGCCATTACGCTTGTGGGCATAAGCGTCTTTGGGGCAATGGGCAGCAATAGCGTACAAATACTGTGCGCGGTATTCTACATTTTTGGGCGCAACGCGTGGATTATAGCGCCCTATTTGCTTATGCTCGGCATAGCTTCAGGATATGTTGTGGGCGTCATTGCGCAGTACTTTACGTGCACTTCAGGGCTTTTGCCGCGGCTCATGCAAGGCTACAATGCTACGCAGCCGCTCTTGGCCTTGAAAAAACGCAGTGTAAACTGCGCCCGCCCCGCGCGCATGGTTGTAAAAACACCTACGTTTCTACTAATCTGCGGTCTTATAACAGGCATTGCCTACGTTGCAAGTACCAGCCTTATTGCGCGTAGCCTGCAAGTGCTTATTTTTTTCCTAGTCGCGCGTTCTGTAAAACGCGTCAAAGTTTTGTACTTTTGTATGCTGGTTATCTCTGTAACAACCTTTGCCCTGCTCATGCCCGATGGCAAAGTTCTCCTTTCCTTCGGAGCTTTTTCAATAACACAGGGTGCCTTACGAAGCGGCCTCTTTCGCGCGCTCACCCTCTGCGGGTATGTTTTTCTTTCGCTGTGGTGCATAAGCCCTCACTTAAACTTACCCGGTGTAGTCGGCTTTAAGCTTACAAAAACGCTTACCTTTTTCTACTTGTTTTGGGAACAAGCCGCAACGCATACGCAGCAGAAAAAAACACAAGTATCAAAAAAGCATACGCTTATAGACCATGCAGAAATTATGACAAAATGCGTGATACGGCTCTACAAAGAATCTCAAGTAATACGCGAGGGCAATGAACACGGTGCGACCTCTCACGCCGCCCAGCAATGGCAGAAAAACAATACATATACTCGCAACGTCTCATGGTACTACGGAGTTGTAAGTGTAGTACTCGCATATGTCGTATTCTTTGTTTTTCGGTAATATTCACCTACAGTGTAATAACAGTATGCAGTATAAAAAAATATTCACGAAAGCATTTATTACAAGTATTTCTATTTGGCTCTTGGCAGCATGTACGCAAGAGGCAACGCATATTCCCCACCCATGTGGTAACCTCATTGGGATAGAAAATACTTCAGGAACAATAGATAGAAATAACTTTAACCAGGAATGCATAAACCAACTGGTAATACGAAACATCAATAGAGAAAGGGCAAAAGTGGAGGTAGAACCCCTGCAATACGATGAAACGCTTGTTAAGGCCGCAGAATTACAAACACACTATATGGGTACACACGACGTATTAACGCATAACCAAAAAAACCCGCGGCTCAGTAGCATTGGCAAGCGCGTGGTGTATGTCGGGGGACGCCATAATTTTGTGGGAGAAAACGTTATTCAAAACTATATTTACAACCGGGTGCTATTGACAAACACCAAAAACGATATTCGATACATTACGACATATGACGAACTTGCAGAGGTGCTCACTCAACAATGGGTGCGCTCTCCCGGGCATTATCGAAACCTCATCAATAAACACTTCAACCGTACGGGCGTTTCTGTCAATGTGTATCAAGAAAATAAAAAAGTATACGGAACACAAGTATTTGGGAGGCTCAATAATTAGAGCCCCCATTCATATTAATTACTGATGATTAATTTTGCTTTATGGTCCTCTTCGCAACCGCTGCAGCGTGTACATTGCGCGCGGAAAAACCAGCATTCTCAGTGAGTTTTCTCCACGTTGCCCCGTCTTCTGACACCCATACATCATTTAACTTTGTGGAGTTACTATCTCCAGCAATGATGTATATTTTATCATTCATAACAAGTGCTGTGTGTTTACGGCGCGCGGGAAACAGGGTGCCATTATTCACAGCCTCCGTTTTTTTATCTGCATCCTTTGGGGTTACTTCGCTCCATGTTTTTCCATCACTGGACTTCCACACATCGTTAAGCACCGCACCATTCCAGCCACCAATAATGTATATTTCATTTTTAAGCACTACCGCTTGGTGTTGAGAACGCGTGGAAAATTCGGCTGCTTTATTTTTTGTAAGGTTTTCCCACGTAGCACCATCGCTAGATTTCCATACGTCTTTTAGCCTTGTTGTACCATTATACCCACCAATGAGATACATGGCATTGTCCTTGACGACGACTTGGTGCACATTGCGCGCGGAAAACAGGGTGCCGTTGTTCAAAGCCTCCGTTTTTTTATTTGCTTCGTTTGGGGTTACTTCGCTCCACGTACTACCATCGCTGGACTTCCACACATCGTTGAAAAAAGTGCCGCCACCACCGCTGTCGCCCGCAATGAGGTACAGTGCATTACCCATGGACACCACTTGGTGATTATAACGCGCAGCGAATCCCGCGGTTTCTGTAAGGCGTTTCCATGTACTTCCATCCTTGGATGACCACACATCTTTGAGTCTCTTACTATCATAAGAGCCACCAACAACATAGAGAGTATTATTGAGTGCTACAGTCTGATGCGCTAGCCGAGGAGAAAACCGCTCATTTTTTTTCTCCGTTATTTCTTGCCACGTTACCCCATCAATTGAAAACCATATATCATTTAATAATTGTTTAGTACTATTACTGCCTCCAATCACATACAGCACTTCAACCTGGTTGTCGATATCAAGAATATTTTTATTGTTACCAATGCTTGTTTGCGTTCCTGGGCATGAAAATAAAACCCAGAACACTGTTAAATAAATTAATGATTTAAGTTTACTCATACTTTAAATATGAATAAACTATTCAATCAAATCAATTATTATTTCTTTAAATTAATATTAATTCAATGATTTTGTTGAAAAGAAATATAATGTAGATGATACGTTTTTACAGATTGTAGGGATCCTATTCTGCACCTTTGCAAGGGGCTGTTGAAAAAAGGGGGTATTTAGAAGAAAATAAAAGGCATGATGAAGAATCCGAAGGAAATAGAAATGATAAACTTAGAAGACTTGGTGCCCGAAAGCCACATGTAAGAAAATACGCGACACTGATAGATTTTCAGGCATTGCTGAAGGATACGGAACAAGAATTGAAGCAAGAAGCAGGAGCAAAAGGATTTGGAATAACAAGGTTGTTTAAATGTTTGTTGGTGCAGATGATGGAAGATATAAGCGATAGAGAGTTAGAAAGGTTTTTAATGGAAAATAATTCGGGAAAATGGTTCTGTGGATCTGGCTTGACGGAGAGCACTCCTGATTACAGCGTCTTTCTATTCTTTAATGTGTTAAGTAATAAAAAATGTTACGCAATAAAAAAGCCCCAACACACAGGGCGCGAGGGCTTTTTTATTGTTTTACTGCCGTCTTAAACGGTCACAAAGCGCGACTATTTCTTCTTGTACTTTCGGCTTTTTTCCTTGTCTTCTAGCACAGAGCCGTTTTCCAACACATTCAGCGTAAGCTTGTCGCCACTGCTGGGTGCGTATAAAGCCTTGAAGACTGGGAGAAAGCTAGAGATTGTTGTAGCGGCATTGGCACCAAGTGTTGTTTTAACTTTTGCATCGAGTTTGCCTACGATAGTTTGCGCAAGGGCAGCATCGCTTACCGGTTTTACAGTCGTGTGCAGTACAATACCTCCACCTTCGTCCTTTAGCTCTCCCGTTATGTCCGCAACCTTAGCAAAGCCTGAAAGAAAATTTTTAACGCTCATTTCGATGGTGCCCTTTATGGTGTTGCTGGTACCATCTCGTTTAATGCTAAGCCGTATGCTGCCCGCGAGATCCATTGGTAAACTATGAGTAGTACTCTTAGGTAGGTTGTAAGAGGCTTCGTAGTTACCATCTACGTTGACGTTTGACGCGCATTGCGCCGAAATAAGTAAGACAAGACCTAACAGTACGGTCATTGATATGATAATTCTTTTCATGAGAATTCTCCTTTATAAAATGTATGTAAATTTTCAAGCTGCATGAGCAACTTCTTAAATAAAGGTAATATTAAAGCAATGTCTTTGTCAAGTTATTTTGCAATATTGTAAATATTTTATTTTTCAGAACACAAACTACGTTATTTATGGTGAAACAAGTTTTTGATTCTCAAGCAACGCAATAGTGCACACCCATGTATTTTTGCGTGTACAAACAACTGCAAAAAACAATGTCTCATACTACACAGCTTTTTATGTATTCATGTGTCCATCGGTATAATAAAATACGTATGTAAATAGTATGCCGTGTTATTGACGATGCTGGTATCTTTAACTATTATAAAAAAAACTATGCTAGTGGGGCGTTGACAAGTGGCCTAAGTCGCCAGGTTTTGGTCCTGGTATTCGGAGGTTCGAATCCTCCCGCCCCAGGTTGTTATGTAGTGTATAGTGTTGTTTTGTGCTTTGTGGGCTAGAAATGGTGAATTCAAATTGCTGCGTGCAACAGAAAAGCATTCAGCAGGGGTTTGAAAGCAAAGATATTTCCTTTAGAACAAAAATAACAAGGCATACTTCATCGTATGTGCAGTTTTGTTTTGAATTTTGTGGAGCCAGAGATGGCGAGTGCGTTTTTCTAACACAACAAGTATGGTAGCTTTTGAGGAAGAACCGACAAGATCAACTTCATAATGTCCGTATTCATCAGATATAGCTCCTCGTTCTGAGAGAAGTGTTTTTTTTCTTCGTTCTCCCTCTCTGTTGCACGCAGCAATTTGAATCCACGAAGCATTGCTGATGGGAAATTCTCAGAATTTAAAAAAGCTACTATAATGGAAATCGATGGGAGTTATATGTTTGCATAATGGTACTGTATTAACGGGTATTTCCAAATTTTCAAATGGCGCAATTCTCATAAAAGATGAATGTGTTGAAGACGTGTATAACGAAGAGCGTTTTCATGAGAAGCCATATCCAAATGATGCCGTGATGGTGGATGTGAAAGGTGCGTTTATAGCACCAGGTTTTATTGATACGCATATACACGGCATAGGCGGTTATGGCACCGATGATGTTGCTGAGGAATCTATTCATGCCATGGCACGCCATTTGGTTAAATATGGCGTTACGAGCTTTTTTCCAACGCTGTATCCTACACCTACTGAGGTTTTTATACAATCCATTGCTGAAATACGCAATGCCATACAAAAACAATCGA
>JANSTP010029013.1:0-14968 GCA_025330745.1 Cladonema radiatum
AGGGCAGTTCTCTGAATATAAGAAAGTTCGATATCTTAACAAAATAAACTTGTTTGGCACCGTTTTTGGTAGTTTTACGCTGGCAATATACAATTTTTTGAATAAATTGTATTGAGACGGGGGTTGTTACTATGGATTTTTAAGCATTTATTTCTCCGTTTTGAAAATTTCAGCATATGATACTTCTTTATTAAGAATAAAACTTTTCTTTTTGTTTATTCTTTATTATTACAAATACTTTTTGATGATGAAACGTAGAAACAACTTCGTATGGAGTATACTTTTTTAAATTTTGACCCCCGGTTTTCCTTTCATTTTAAATTCGCAATACAGGCTTACGACTGCATTTTCAACCTAGCGTGTTTTGTTATTTTTTGAAGCATTTTTAATGATCTTTCGATTGGTGTAAAAATTTTTGAAATTTGAGAAAAAAATTTTTTTCCTGACCGAAAATCTTACTTTTGCATGTCACGTGACCTAGAAAAAATTTTAAAAAATGTACAAGACGGAATTTTTCTTTGAATCATGTCTAGATGACGATCCATCAATAAAATTTAAGGTTAGGCAAAAAATCGAATTGTTAGAGTTTTTTCCCTGTCTAACATTTTGAAAAGGAAAAATTTGAACAAGGCCATATTTTCTTAAATGTTTGATTCTATAATGTTTTTATATTTGTCCAGCAACTATAGATAAAATAAGTAGCAAAGAGTAAAAAATAGCTAAAGTAAAGTTAACACTAGTTTTTTGCTCCCTGACCTATGTTAAATAAGATTGGCTGTCTTTTATGTGCATTAAAGGATATAAGGACAATGAGGTTTGTTTCCTTATATTTTTTATATTGACAATAATTTTCGTTTCAGGATACAAGAGATTCAATGAAGCAACATACAGACTTGTCATTTGACCATCATATGATATTATCAAACCAATATACTTTACAACGAATTTCCAATTTAGAAGAGGAAAAGAATGTTTTGAAAGAGGAGAATAAATCTTTTAAAGATAGGATTTGTCAGTTGCAAACTTGTTTTGGATCCTTGGGAGAGGAAAATGAGTCTTTAAGAGATGAGATCTTGCATTTACAAGCCGATATTCAGTTACTAAAAGGAGAAGTTGTTACACTTCAGAAAAAAAATGATAATTATGAAAATGATATTAATTCCAATAAGAAACAGGAACAATTGTTATTGTCTGAAGTAAAAAGGAACGAAACTATTTTACAAACAAACAAGAAAATTTTAGAAAAAAATGTTCATTTTGATGGACCATTAAATTTTCCTTACAATAAATCCTTGCTTGATTTACAGAGTTTTATCGATGAAAGGAAACATGAACTTATTGCAAATGGAATTGAATTTTCTAAAGGTTTTGATACTGTCTCTACAGATAACAACTGGATTTATTTTTTAGATACCAGATTTGGAAATATTTTTGAACAGTGTTGCAATGAAAATAATTTCTCAGTACTTTTGTCGCAGCATCTTAAAGAATACCATGAGCTCTCCCTGTATGAAGAGGATTTAGATTTATTAATAGAAATACCAACAAGTTTTATGTTTTGGAATCCAGATAAGACCCCAATATGCTGTATCAATCTTCATACTGGACCAGTTATAGAAATGGTTGCGTTTAAATTAGTTTGTTTTGATGATAGAAAATACAAGTTGATTGAAAATAATAAATATATAAAATTGTTTCAAGTGATATACAAAGGAAATGATTTGTGTTTCGAATCAACTGAAGGTGAAATGTGTACTCATGTGATCGACCTTACAAAGTTATATGAAAGAAAAAATTCAATGTTTTCTTTGCCTGAAAAATACTTAACAGTGATGTATGAGTTATAATAATATCGTCATATCATATATAAAAAAGAAATTGCTCATACCTGAAAATAGTTGCCAGCACATTTTAATGAAATCTGTTGATTTAATATGGAAATAGTGTTTTGATATCAGTATTGGTTACATACTTTTTTCATAAGTTAAAATTTTAGTTTATTAGCCACACCTCAGCCATAATTTCTGAGGCTGTCTTCCCCAAATATTTTGTTAAAAATGTAGTGTTTTGCAAAATTTGTATTTTGTATTTTCAAAATTGAGAAGAGTTTTGATCTCACTAGATTTGTCATTTTTCTCTCTTATACCAATTTATAAATATTTCCAGTATGCCCAATCAGTTTGCTCTTGGTGTCATAAAAAGGTTTACGATTTTCTTTAAGGAAATAAAAAAGTGATAAACGTTCGTGAAGTAGTAAACTTTTCTCAAGTCCCTTGGACTTCCTTTTGCTGCTTAACCTAAAAAACCTGAGGTAACTGGGAACCCAGAAAAGTAAGACACGCACTATGTACTACAATTTTCACCAGTCCCTTGGAGTAAAAGCTTTGTTATAATGGGATTTTCAATATGGATACTCAAACAATTTCAAATATACTGTTTGTTTTTCTTTGAATCATCAATAGGATAATTTAAGTTTCTTTGAAACACTTTTAGATATTAAACTATCTGTCATAATTCTTGTTTTGTTTATTCCTACTTTTTTGTTTATTACTATTTTTTTTGGTAATTTTCACCCCACTTTAGCTTTTGTATCATGTTAAACTAAGCTTTATTAGATATTTTATTTGATATAATTTTAAGCTTCAGTTTTGTTCACCTATCATTATTTATTTTTTTATCAATTTTGAGGCCGGAGGTAATGTACATCCAAGCAGAAATCAAAATGTTTCTACCTTAGACTTTTCAAAATCTGAAATGTTGCAAATTCATGCTTTTTTTTATAAGTGACTCATTGTGGAACTTGAATCTCATGGTTGTTTAAGAGTCTACAATTTTGAGGGTTATATTTTGCTTAGATGCTGCTTGTTCTCGGTATTTTTACTTATCAAAATAGCTTAAATTTTGATGTTCTGCATTTAGATCCATAGACAATGATATTTCATGTATTATTACATTACCAAAAAATATTTTCCATGTATTATTGTATTGTTCAATGTATTTTCTTTTTCAGTAGCATTTCTTAACCCTTTTTTACCAGGGGAGAGGGGGTTGGTGGGGTAATTTTACATTTTTTACACATTTTGGTTGAATTTATAAAGTTTCCAATTATATTTAGCACAATTTAGGAGTTTTTTGCCCTAAATATTTCTAACATTTTGCCCCTCTCACTAAATTCCTCAGTTTGAATTTTCAATTTTTTTTTTCAATTTTTTAAATTTCCTAAAAATATATTGTATCTATTACAAATCTTTGTAATTTCAAGTTCTATACCTTTTTTGATGTATAGATTATTCTATACTCAGAATTTACCTTAGAAATTAGAAAATATCACAATTTTTGGCATTTTTAATAATGTCATCACTAAACCATGTGACCTCAGGGGCCAATTTTTTATTCAAGCTCTCATTGTACTTTATATCGTGCAAAATTTTAGTTTTTTGATTGAGTGCTTTAGGATTAAACCTGGGAAGGAGAAGTTATTACTCCCCTCACCCCAGGTGTTGAACCATAAAAAAGTCTAGATTTAATAGTGTTAAATAGAAATACAACATGCTTTTTTCTATTATTAGCAAAACATTTTTTCATTATTAGCTTTTACAGGGATATTGTTTTGCTTTAATATCAATAACACTGGGATAATTTCTTATCTTAATGTTTGCAGGATTAATTT
Organism: Cladonema radiatum; assembly: GCA_025330745.1. Classification (NCBI taxonomy): domain Eukaryota; kingdom Metazoa; phylum Cnidaria; class Hydrozoa; order Anthoathecata; family Cladonematidae; genus Cladonema; species Cladonema radiatum. The sequence goes on from JANSTP010029013.1 coordinate 3,671, forward strand.
TTGCTTTATTGCACTGGTTTTTAGTAAAGAATCATTTTTGCAACTAAAGTGAAATTTCCCCTAGACTTCTAATTTCTCAGTTGAATTATAGGTTTCTTTTTTTTTGTGACTTATTTTAATTTGTCTGTTGAAAGAACTCAAATTAGTATCTTTGAAAAGTTATTTATTTTATTTGATACTTTTTGAAATGCTTTTGTAAAATAATTTATTAATAATATATAATAATACTCTTCTATTATTTAATTTTCTTGGTTACTAGAAAATTCTTGATTCTTGATTAATTATCATTCAGCAATTTTTTTTTGTAAGAAATTGATTGTATGTTGATATAACAATACATTTCTTTTTGCAACTTGATTTACTACAAGACATTAGGGAAATTGAAGAAATAAATTGACCAAAATCACCGAAAGACTTTACGCTGGCTCAAAGAGTTAGAAGAGCATTGAACAGCTCTTAGGAAAATCATTAATGAATTCATTATCATCATTGTATATTAGTGTTGTCTATCATGTCGAAAACTTGTTGAAATATTTCTCTTTTTGATTTATGAAGCCTGATGAAAATAACTTCACAATTTCGTTGCCATGGAAAACTTAGTTTTAAACAAGACTTGAACAAGATCTGAACGTCTGAATTCCAGTGAATTCCCTTGATTTAAATAGTCATGTTTTTCAATTTACTCTTTTTGGTTTTTTCACAACAATATAAAGTCCCTGGACAAAGACAGAAGGTAGTAACACCATGTGATTTATCAAATTCATTCCAAACAGTGTGCTCTGTTAACTCGATATGTATCATATGATTCAAGGTTTTTAGTTTAGTGTTAGTTTTAGTATCATACTTTGATTATTTTTTTTAACAGTTGCATTCTATAATAATCTAAAAAGTTAAAACTTGGTAAAACCAGAACCCCTTCAGAGGGAGTCAACTCTTTTACTTTTTCATTAGATGAAGATACAACAAAGTGTACAATCTTTGTTGGGTTAGTTTAAATTAAACTGAGAATAGAAATATCCATTAAACAGTAAATCTCAGGTATATCAGCGTGTTATTGTATTGTTTAGTTTTACATGCCTTGAGAACTGAGAGCTAACTTATACTATAACCATGATAAAACTTGATACATTGCTAAAACAACTTGGCGTGAATATTTTTGTAGACTTTTCAAATAATGACATTATCAATATTTCATGACATTACCATTTTTCCAAACTATTACTCAAGAAAATATATAAGATTTGGCAAATATGCGGAATTTTGATGAAACATGTCTGAAGATTGAATAAAGTATCTTGTATTCGGTTTTTTCAATATCTATTGAGGCCTGAAAATAAAAATGTCAATTCACCAAGTATATTTAACAGAGCTTCTATTTAAAAAGTATTTGTTAAAATCAATGTTTTTCTTGTAATGTTTTTTCTCTAATTTATTTCATGGGTCTGTTGGTAGAATATTGTTGTTTTGTTTATTAATTTGTAATTCTTTAAAGCAACGTTACAGTCAGGGCTTAAAAAATTGCGTGCACGGTTACAAACCTGCTCGTAACATGTATTCTTCTTTTGTTATTTATAAAATCTTTGAAAGATTTTAGATCTCAAGACAAAACTACTTGTCCATTTTTCTGCACATCATATTTCTTTATTTCTATCTTTATATGGCTATGATGACTACTATAAAATATAGTTAAATTTACAAAAAAACAAGACCAAGAAGAAAGAGAAATGGTGCAGGGAATTTTACGCACACAATCAAGCATACCAATGACAATAACATGTATTTGTATTCTGTATACGCAAATATTTAATCTTTTGAGCCCTGACCATTATTCTATAAACATATTTGCCTGTCTTGTTTATTTGCTTTGTTTACGGCATAAGACTTTTTCTTGTATATTTTGCTTTGTGACTTTAAAACTCAAAGTGGTAGCCTGGTAGCCTTATCAAAGCTTTTAAAATTACTTATTCCTTCATCTGTATGATGTAAATAAAAAGTAATTATACGTATGAGGTAAATAGTGCCTTATTTATCGTACATCGTCACCATCAAAGGAATTTCACTATGAACGTCTTCAAAAAAATTTCTTAATAAAACTTGACCTCATCTTCCTGTTTCCAAACGTTTCTGAGTTTTTAGCATGTCCATTTCTAAGTATAAAACAAAGAATAAAGCCAAAGTGGAGATCTTCTAGTTACCTTACGTAATTTACAATATTTAGAATCATTTTGTACCATTTCTTTTTAAAATATTATGGTATTTGCAATGACTTCATAGCTTTGTAGATGTCAAAATTTTTCCAATTTTTAACTGAAAATTTAGATCCCAGCTCTAAAAAATGTTTGATGAGCCAAAAAGAACAAAGGGATTCAGGTTAAATTTTCACAGAATTTCCTCAAGTAGAATTCGATTCACTTGGTAAATAAATTAATAATTAGGGTTACAAGGTATGCAGAAAAGCTTTTATTAAAAAAGTATGGCAGGGAAAGGAGCCATTTCAGTCGTCTTTTTAATGAAGAGTTAAATTGGCAAAAAAAGCCTATAGAGTCAACTTTATGATGCTTTTCAACTAGATAATAATATAATCCTCTAACAGAATTCGTTTTTTTCTTTTTGACGCAAAATGCTTTATCTTTAGTCTAATCATTCGAAGTAACCATAATAATCATTTTGAATTACTTTCCAGAAAATTCCATGATACAATACATTTCTTTTCCAACTTAATTTAGAAAAGAAAAAATTTGAAATGTCATAATTTTTTCAAGTGCATCTGAGAAATAATTTTGATATTTGAAATTTCACATTTTGCTAGTTAATCCTTTGAGGGCTGATCACAGAATATTCTCGAAGAGGGTGGCAAGGAGTGTAACCCCTTGTCAGCAATAGTAAAGCCTCCCACACGGTCGCTCGAGGCCTCACTTAAAGAAAATGGAATGCTCTTTCCAATGAGGGCAAAACCAAACTCTGGGAGGCTTTAGTTTGTGAGATACAGTGTGTTTAATCTGTAAATTTTTTCATGGAAAATAATCACATTTCTGAATATGGCCGGGAGTGGGAAGGGTTATTAATCCTCAGCAAGCCATTTTTAGGTTAGCCATTTGTTTTTTATGCATTTTCTTTATCAAGCAATGTATCAGAATACAATAAATTCCATTCATATATCATGGATAGTTTTTAGATAATTCATCGGACGCATCCCTGCCCCCAAATGCTTTATTTCTCGCCCTTTTTAAGTAGAAAAGGTGGAAAAAGTGTAATTTTAGTTGGTTTTTCTAAATATTTTGTGCTCTTTTCGTAAACACCAGACACTGCCCCAATTTTCTAGAAAAGGCCCTGCCTTTACGGCAAATTTATTTTGTTCAAACAAATTGGTATATTTTTGTTTCCATTTCTAGAATTTCAAATTTTTCAAAGGTCATATGCTATTATTTATATTTTTTTCTACTGTTGCTTTACTGTTGATTTATTTTGATTTACATTAGGACTTGTCTTCCAGTCAGTATTGAGTTATATGTTTTAATATGATTCATTCTGGTTTATTCCTTAATAATTGAGCCTGTTCTCAAAGATTTCAAGTGCTATTGTTCTGATTTCTCAATGTCTAAGCAAGGCCTACTTCCTGAGTTGTTAAACTCATTAGTGTAACTGCAAACTAGATAAAAAAGAAAAATTTGCTATGTTTGTGTCTTTTTAAAAATGAACTTTATAAACAATTTACCGAGTTTCCTGCATTGCTCAAAATCATCTCAGTTGAAAATTAAAAGTAGACTTGTTGTTACTGAATAATCCTTATTGCAGATTTGAAAAATATTTTCTTCTCACTATGATATCTACAAAACTAAAGATCATGATAGCAAAGAGACAATGCTCAGTTGTGATGTTATCAAAATGGATCCAATATTTTCAAATATTTTCGGAATTGATATCTGAAAAGCCAAAAAAACTGATTTTTCTTTCAACAAAACTTATTTGCCAAATGATTAAACAATCAACCATTTTTGATTCTGTTTTTTTCTTGGACCACTAGGTACCTATCTAATCTAGAAATTCATATTTTCTCATTATTCAAAGGAAGACATAACTCATTATTTATAGTAAGACTTTTAGAGCTATTCAAAAACGAAGAGTTTATTTTACCCAATATTTACATATCTCCAGTCATTCCTTTGTATAAAAAATAAATTGAAATAGGATGTTTTTTGAAAGTTCATTTTTCCAATCTTTAACAGAAAGAAATATTAAAGAATTAATTTTTAATAGTTAGTAATTTCTAATTAATTATGTTGTTATAACTTCAAAACTGCAAATGCTATATCGTTGACACTTTGCAGTCCCATTCTTTAGCTGATACCATATTTGTGTCTATATTTTTAAACTCCAAATATTTTATTTCTGCAACTGCCAATTGACCTTCTTAAAGCTAATTCCCTTGTTCTCTTAACCACGCTAGGTCCTTAGTCTAGGACTCTTAAGCAAAGCGTGTCACATTTTATGATACGCCTTAACTAGTTGCTTATTGCTTAAAAATTTCTAAAGATTCTTGAAAATTTCCCAGCTTCCATTTTTGCAAAAATTTTTTGCAGCATGCTACTCAAAAAATCACAAAGCCTATAGGCAAATTTATTGATTGTGCTAGTCTTTTAAAAATGTTCATTTTAAAAATGTTCATAAGCAAGTCTTTTAAAAATGAAGTTAATTGATTTAAATATATTTTTGTTTCTTTCTTTTGTTTGTGTGTCATCAGGGCCTATTGTAGAAAACTCGGGCAGAGTCCAGTTTCTATGGAAAGGGCATATAATATTTAGAAGAACCTACTAAAATTAAACTGTTTCACCTTTACTACCTCAAAGGACTAAAAGTATAGTTTTTAGAGGCAATGAAGCGGCCAACCTTCAGACTCATCAAAGACCTAAAAAAGGCACTGGCCACTGTTTTACAATGACCCTGACAGAGACTAAAGACAGGAACAACCTGTGATTAACCAAGTTTTCCCTAGTCACTGTGCCATGATGACTTAATTATCTTTTCATTATAACATTATTATAGTTTTATAAATAGCGTTATTTTGAAGTAAGAAGAACATTTTTCAGACATTATATAATTGGCAAAGATGATGAATGATAACGCCAGTATGTTGCCTCCATCAGCAATGTTCATATCAGAGAATTGTCCACAAATATCATTTATGGATTCAGTATCCTTCAAAACGAATAATAGTTTCTCAGAATATCAAATAAATGGTGCTGAATGGATATACCATGTTGAAGAATTGTTCAATGGAAAGTATTTACTGGTAATTTTGCAGCAAAGTAAAATGTTTTCTCCAAAGTTGTTAATTTTCAAGCCTTCAAATATGACACAATATACAGTCCGACCATCTGTTGTTTATGAATTGTCTTCAATCAAAGAATACTATTCAATAAAAGTTTTGCTCTTAGATAGAGGTATTTGTATAATTTGTTACATATGTAATTTAAGTAACAATCTTAAACTGTGCAAATATGTCATTAGTGAAGATTTATGTCAAGTATATGCATGTGGTGAAAATACTGTTAACGAGTTATTCCCTCCATTTTGTGTGACAAACGTTTTTGCCAGTGGTTATAATATTTGTGTTATTTGCAGAGATACAAATGAGATGACAAAAGTTCATATATTTTGTTGTTTTCCTGAGTTTTTACTGGTAAAAATATTGACTGTAAACCTGTTTTCAGAAGATATTTCTGATGCATGTTTTGTAGAAAATGGTTCAAAGGTAGCTATTATTACGAAAAACTGTCAATTTGTTAAATATGATGTATCTACTGCTTCAATAATTTGTCAATACAGACTTGAACAGTTTAAACGTTTAACCTATGAAAGTGGGTCCAGTATGTCAAGTAGCATTTTTCTAAACAAGATATCTATGGAAAAAGAAATTATTTTTGCCACTGCAGACAATGGGATCATTTTTGGTTTAAACAAAAGTCATTGTATGGATTTCAGAAAAGTCCTGTGCGAACATATGAATGACATTGAAGATTTTTTTTCAATGGATATAAAATATGTTAAAGCTTGTTCCCTTCACCAACTACTTTATCTTTTTGTAAGGACCTCTGTTGACTATTGTGGAGCAATTGTTCTATTGAATCCATTTAGGAATATTATTATGAAAGTGGTTCCAATGAATACAAATAACATATTACGGAGGACAATATATTCTGCTATTAATTTTTATGGGACTTCCTTGTATTGTGGTTTTAGTCGAGGCAATAAATTGACAGTTTATAATGTTGGGTTTTGTGGTAAAGAATATAAAACTTTGAAATATCTGGCTAGAATCACAGTATTGAAATCTTTCTCCAAAACTCAAATCTTATCTTGGCAACTGGGTCGCCATATTAACAAATTGATATTTGAAAACGATACTTGAATGAGTAGTATTTTTTTTTTTTTTTTTTTAATGATAAATAATCATTTTTGCCTTGGGTTATTTATTTAACTTATCCATACTTTAGCAGGCAAAATTGATATTTTTTATGTTTTTTCATTTTTTCATAGCAAAAATATATTTTAATGAGTAATTTTTGTGAAATGGTTTAACCTTATCCCACCTGGCTGGGGATTCCCTCCCCTGCTAGTTTTTTAGTATAACTCTGAAATTAAAAGAGCTTTTGCCACAAAACTTTATAACTTTGGACAAAATTCACCTGAGAACATTTTTTTCAACAAGGCCTGGTAGGTCATTTTCCTGGTTCATTTTGGAGTAAAATCCAATTTTTTGGCCCAAATTCCTTACAACCCCTAATGATATCAATGTACTTTGTTTCATTAGTAAAATTGTGAAAACCACATTTAAAAAATACTCTGTTAGTTCATTTTTTATTTCTATTCAAAGTTTGACCCTTTAATCACCAATTTTTAACCATTTGTTAGTGAAAAAACAATTATGTCATCAAATTTTGATGACGCCATAGGTTAAATATAGTACCAATGTGTTAACAAGGAGTTGGTCTAGAACTGTATGAAGTTTCATCACTTTATTATGAGTGGTTCCCTAGATACCAAGGGGGAGCGTTATCCGTTCCCCTCCCCAGGTTTTCAAAGCCGAAAAAAAGCCAGGTGAAATAGGGTTAATAAGTGGCAGATGGAGATGGAGAAAACTACTGATGTTTCCTAAATATATGTATTTTTATGAACAAATCTTCTTATATCCATAGGTAAAATCTATTTGCATGACCTTAAAGGTAAACCCCAATGTTTTAAATAAATGACAAGCCACATGCAGAGTCACTTTGTTGTTAATCGTTAGGTTTGCTTTCTGAAATGTTTCAAGTGAGATTTTTTGTGAAGTATAACTATTATATCCAAAATTAGAAATAAGAAAGTGATGGTTGAAACAAAACTTATAAATTGATGACTTCCTAGCAACAAAGTTTTTCGCCAAAATGTAGTCCCAGCACTCTCTGAACCATTTTGGTATAATGTCATGTTTTTTATATTTAAATCTGCTCTCATGAATGCAGGATATATGTTTGAGAATGTAAAAATTATTAAAATCATTTTGGGAAAGTCAAGTTTTGTTTTGGTAATTTTAAGCTTGGAAAAAGAAATGCAATAACATTTTGATTTTGTTAGTTATGATAGCAATATTTACAAAATATGTTTTAGTTATTTATCTTTGATTAGATGACAGACGAAGAACTTAACCAAAATATGTTGTTACCAATATTAATTGAATTTCATCAATATTTTCAAATCATAAATATTTTCTGATTTCATTGTTTCTCCTTGGCGTATTCCAAAGTATGCCAAAATTTGCAGAGAGTTTTTTTACTATCTTTTCCTTGAATTGGGAATTAGTTTCTAAAGCAGCTATTGCTTTTGTGCCTTTTCAGATATTTAGAAAGACTTCCCATGTTGATAAAGGTTTATGAGACATTTATGGAAATCTAATCTGTTTCTGTAGAAAATATTGTCAGTAATTGTTTCTTTTAATCTCTCTTCAAAAAATAGAAATATGAAACATGTAAGAGCTATGACTCAGGTTTAATTAATTGTCAGAAGATAGCGGAAATTTTATTCCGAAATATTTTATAGAATAGGGAAATTAATAAGGAAAATTAAGTATTTAGATATACCAGGGATCCATAATTACAAGTCTAATTTAATGGTAACTAGCTGCACCCAGTGTTGCACGATGCTGAAACGTCGTATTGGCCTGCTAACGCAGTCTCAGAGCACTGCGCAATCCTATACCTATATCAATGTTCTAAAATCTCTAAGACATGTTTTAGATTGTTGGCCTTGTTATCAAGTTTTTTTTAATGTCTGTACTTATAAAATTATGGATCGTTGTGATGTTAACAGGACTAAATAATAGATGATTGGTCTTTAAATGACCTCCTAGACCATTGCCATAGCAAACAAAGGTTTAAATTGGGTGAAAAAGTTTCAGAACCACTTGAAGTATATGTATACCAACATTGGTTACTAAAGGCAAAGTGCAGGTAAAGTTATAAAAAATTTCAAAAATTGACCATTTATTGACATCATAGGCCATAGCCATAGCAACCAACCATCGAAATTGGACTAAAAATCCTTAGAAGCATTCGGGAGTATGTGTACCAAGTTTGGTTACTGAAGGCAAAGTACAGAAGAAGTTATAAAAGTTTTCTAAAATGGACCTTATAATGACATCATAGGCCATTGCCATAGCAACCAACCATCAAAATTGGGCTAAAAATCTTTAGAACCAGTCCGGGTATATGTGTACCAGGTTTAGTTACTAAGGGGAAAGGACAGGCGATGTTATAGGAAATTTAGAAAAATGACCGCTTAATGATGTCATAGGCTGTTGCTATTGGAACCAATCCTCAAAATTGGCCTTAAATGTATAGAGCCATTTTGGGTATATGTGTACCAAGTTTGGTCACTAAAGGCAAAGTACAGGTCAAGTTATAGAAAATTTCTCCCATCGCAATTATTCCCTGTTTTCTATACGGAAAGTTTCATACGGAAATCGACAGGAACATTGGAGTGATTTCACTCGAAACTTTTTGGACGTTTTCTGATTGGTTTTTATGAAATGTTTTGAACCAATGAGAATCTTTTATTTCACTCTCTTTTCGCTTTTTATATATATATTGCAGGATCCTTGAATATTATGAAAGTAGTTTTTATTTGTTTATTCAAGAATAAGACTTTGTTTATGTTTGATTGAAAATTTGGACATAAAAATGGCAATGCATTTTTCTCTTCAAGTTATATTAGTGATTACTATTTTTTTTTTTTAAGTTTAGAGTTTCGATGATTGAAAGTTTTTCTCTTCATTCCTTAGATTGTTTTGTATTTTATTAGATTTGTATCACCAAGTCCTGTATAAGTATTTTACACACATGTTGTTTCTTCTTAAATTAGGTAATTTTCAAGCATAAGAAATATTGAGACAGATGTGATAGCAGTACTAAACTTCTTGAGTAATTTAAAACGATATGAATAATTTCATATGCATTTAAAATTCTACGGACACAACTTGCTTTTGTTTTTCAATTTATGCTTTTTGTTCAAAATATACTGCATTACTTGGTTTTCTGTAGACATCCCTTTTGAATTTATTATATATTTTGCATGTTCAAACATCTTATATTTTTATCTTCTTAACAGGCAAAACCAATATGTGTATCAAATATTGCTTTCTTTGCAGTATGTAATAGATAATTTTGGTTTATGTTGATTTAAATCAAAGAATGAATAATTCCAAATCTATTGCTTGGCTTAAAATGCTCACTAAATTATTTGATATTCACAGTTCTTACATATCCATTTTCTTTCTATTCATCTATGATGCACTATAAAGTTTCACTTGCAATTTATTATATAAATACTCAACTTTGATGTGCAGAAGTTGTGATTATAAATGCCGTTCTTCTTCCTTCAACATTACTTATATCCTCTGCCCCTTTTTTATCCTAATATTTGTGACACATTATTCTCATTTTTCTCAAGCTGTATAAGACCTGTATGAAAAACTATGCAAGGATATAGCATTTAGGTTATGTTGATGGTAGATCAATTCATTGTATTTTTTTAAATAATTTTTTGTAGTTTTTAGCTTTGTTAAACAGATTTATTTTGATTTATTAAAAGAGGAAGATATTTTTGTTAATTTGTAAAAACATAATGACACTTTTTCTTTTATAGTCTTATTCTCTGCTCTCCATCTTAGTTTTCATCACACCTTTTACTTTATTCTTTTTCTTTGGGGAGTGTCTGGGCTTGTCTGTGTTTTTTAGCTTTACTTTTTGTTGAGATATTCAGTTGAGTTATTTTTCTAAGAGTAAGATCATGTAATTTTGCTGAAGTTTTTGTGGTGAAGTTTACCTGTTGAAAGTACTTCTGAAGTTATATCTTTATTATTGGTCACTGGTTAATGTGAATTTTAAGGATTATTTCCTGGATTTAACACCAGTCAATTCTTAATTTATTTTTTACAATTTTTGTGTTATATTTGTAATTGACCTAAAATATTATATTTTTGTCTATGTGGGGAATCTATAGATATCACTAGATATACACTAGATGACATCACAAATTCTTCAACATTTTAGGGAAACTCTCTAAGTGACAAATCTTTAAGATCAAATATCTCAAGAACGAAAAGTCGGATTGAGATGAAATAAAAACTGGCGTTCATCATTTTTTCTCCTCTTTCATATGAACCCAACTTATATTCTCACCCCGGAATCCCTTTAATTTTTAAGTATTGTTGACTCAGCTTATTTTTGACCTTTATGCTGACATTTTTGTACCTTTTTTGTAGCATCCTGTGATTCATTTTGGCACAGTTTTTACTCCTTTATACTTGTTGAGCATTATTTCTAGTTCACTGTTTATTTTGGCACTGAGTCTATGGTGATTATGCATTATGTGATGATTTCTCGGCAGGATTTCATATCATTCTGTGAATCAGTGAAGGTTCTTTGTCATATATTTTCCTTCTTTATTCTTGATGTAGGTTCAGCTTCTGAGGACACTCTTAGTCATGCAATAATTTATATTATAGTTTGTAATTAGATACAGTGTAATTTATCTGAAGAGCTAGGGATTTATTGCATCTCGTTGAATTTTTGAAGCTTCTCAGTTTTCCATGTTTTGACCCTTTTGTGGTCACAGGTCAAGTTTCTGTAAGAGTCCTGTCAGTTCTTTTAATTTGTCTTGAGCTGTCATCCTTTTCCTTTGCATGTTAGACAGGGAATATAGTGAAAAAAACTGAGGTCACTATGTGTCAAACTTTTTTTTCTTTTTTCAGAACCTTTGAAA